>VKKW01000225.1:0-310279 GCA_018350135.1 Citrus trifoliata | reverse complement strand
TGTACCGTAGTCTGATCCCAACTAATGTCCTAAAATATTTAGTGTTTGCAAAGCTAGACTTTAACAGAAATTACGTATGACATATATTCTAATGGAAAAAGATAAGAGAAAACTTGCGATGGTTCTTTTTCACAGCTAATGTCCTGATAACTTCCTTAATATTATTATAAGACATCATAATCATCACCACTACATTAAGGACAAAACTGTAACGTAATTTTGTCCTATGAAAAGTTTTGATGACCCACTTTGAAGAAATTGCACCTCCCATCACAACATTGTAATTGGGGTCGGCCTGTAATACAGCTCTGTATGTCATGCAGCTGCCTTTATTATTTTTTTATTATTGCGGTGTAACCGGCCACCGATATCAATTATGAAACAGGTAAATATTAAAGGTAATTATCATACAGCTATCCTCATTTCAAATAAATATCAAAATAATCAGTTCAAAGTAGAACACTACCAAAGAACCCTCAATTTAACTTGAAAATATACTACTTTCTTTTTTTTTTTCTCCGAATAACATGAAATCACGTAAAATATATGAGACTTCTATACGAATTAGAATAATATTTAAATATAAATTAATAAATTGACCAATTAATTTTAATATTACATTATAAAGTTAAGAATGTTTACATAAAAAAAATTATCATAATATTTTATCAATTTTTAGATAATACAATGTAGTATAAATATTTAGACCTATAATATTTCTATATTAGCCAAGTATAAAAATCTAATGTTTGATATTTTTAAATAATACTAAAAAACAATCTCTTGTGTAAATTAATTCATAGAAATTATGTGAAATTAATTACTTTATTCATTATATTATGTATTACTTTTATGATTTTATTTATTCACTATTTTTAAGTCATAATAATTTCTACAAATACTTGTAATGGACAATTAAGTACGTATTGTTAATTTTTAATCTATTTTTATTAGTGTTATTGTGAATCATAACTCATACACTAAGCCTTTTCCTTTTTTAATGTTGTTAATAAGTAATAACTCCAATAGGCCTTTAGTCTAGCGGTGAATCTCTACCCTCACAGTTAAGCAGAATTGTGAGGGTAGGGGTTTTAGTTTTCATGGACTCAAACTCTCTTAATTAAACATTATGCATGATCATGTGGAGTTATTTGCAAGTATTTTTTCCTTGCGAAATGCGAATAGAGCAGAGATATCCCTCATTTGTGATAATTTGATGTGTAATCAGTATTAAAAAAAGTTGTTAATAACTATCATGACCAGCACTTGGTCAATATTAATTCGATTAAACTAAATTCAGTTATGACATTATTATTTTTTTAGTAATATTTAATTTAATATTATTATTTTAGGGGTATGGTTGGGAGAGGATAAGGGTGCGTTTGGGATTGAGGTTGGGCAGCCGTAGCTTAAAAGTTACAGCACTAAAGTGTTTGGTAAACACTAGCTACTGTAGCTTTTAAACTATGTTAATATGATTTTTCACTTATATAATTTAAAATTTATTATATCTTTAATAATTTTATCAAAATTATTATTTAAAATTTATATTTACTATATATTATTAATTTTTGTTTCATAATTACAACTTTTTTTTCACAGCAGTTGTACCTTAAAAGCTACAACACCTCAATCCCAAACGCACCCTAAATATAACTTTTTAACTCTTACAATCTCTCATGAGTTTTACTCGGTAGCAATAAATGAAAAAACCACCCAACCGTCCCCTTGGAGCTGAGTAATATTGTTAATTATAATTACAATTCTTATTCACATTGCATTGTAAATATTAGAAAAAGAGATAACAACGAGCCCGTGTTTTGTGAAATTGTCTCGAAGACCCTTATTATTTTAAAAAATAATCACATATTCCTCTTTTTGGACAATTATGTCCTTTAGCTAAAGTGACCCACCGATATTCCATATGATCGTAATTATTCAAAACAAGATTTATATAACAGTTTCACTAAATCATGAGATATTAATATACTTTTTGTCATAATCTTGGGTAATTACAATCTAAATACTACTAATATTGAATAATTTAGAAACGTTTTAAAATTAAATCAAATTATTTGAGTAATGTACAATATTATATTTCGTTATATTATTTGTATACTAAATGTTGTTCAATTCATTTATTAGTGTTACAAAATTATTACAATATTGGTAGATTATAAATCAAGTATCATTGAAATATAAACATATAAAATAAGTCATCAGATAGAATATAAATTATGTATCCAATTGTATAAGGATAATATTATTAAATTTATTCGTATTAATAATTTTTTGATATTTTTTATTTGTATTACTATAATAAACATTTAGAATGAAATGTAATAAGGTTTGATTTAGGCGGTAAAACTACCGCCAATATGAAAGAATGATTTATTAAATTTTAATTTTTTTTGAAATTTTTTCATATATAAAATTGAAAACCTTATATAGCTTTTCTTTTTTACCCCAAAAATATAAACACTTTAGTACTTCATATTGTTGAAAACCCTAGCCCCTCGCCTCAGCCGTGCTCAAGCATCACAAACCAACCACCATCATAGTAGTCGCGCCATCTTCGTTCCAACGACACTAGATCGCAGTCGCCGTTTCCATCGCCATCCCCGTCCCCGTCCTTGTCCTGCATATCAACCACCAGCTCACCAGCCCTCACCGTCTTGTCACTTTCCTCCATGAACTCTCTCTGCACACAAACCCAAGACTAGCGAGTTGAATCAAAGGGTGAAGGTTGATTTCTTTCTTTTCTAACAATAAAGAACAAAGATCTCATCAATTTCCTTTTAATAATAACTTCTAATTAGTGATTTGGCACTTCTTCTCAATTTACAGCTCTCATTTTTTAATTTCGTCTTTAATTCTTGAAATTTTGCATCTTAATTTACAAATGATTTAATGCCTAAATTCTTATTTTATCAACCACACAGCCAAAAGTGATTTGTTTGGGTTATATAGGCTTACCTGTAATTCTGTATTATTTATATCTTCATAAATTCTTGTTTATGTAGGCTTGATTGTTGAGGCTTCTTTTATCAGTGATGATGTGTTATAGACTTGGTTGTTGAGGTTTGTTTTATCAATGATGATGTGTTATTAAAAACACACACACACATTTTGATTTATATATATATATATATATATATATATATAGAATAAGCATGACCATGGATCTTTAGGTGTGTATTAGTAATTTAGTAATTTAGCACCCATTTCTTTCTAACAAGTGCTTTTAAGTTCAATTATTTTATTTCACTTATTCTTTACTGACCATGGTAATCATTAGGCCAAGCATAAACGTACAACATACTACAAATTGATCTAAAGTAGGAAATACTACAGAATTCAGATGAGATCGGTTACTAATTTCTGATATTAAAAAGTTGAGATTTAATTTTAATGTATATGTAAGAATTCATGGGTGGTGAGGGTTGCCATTGTATTTGACTCTTTGTCTTTGGAAATGTTTTATCAAGATTTACTTTTGCTAATATCACTTGGGTAATGCCCTGGACATGCTTATCAAATGTCATTACTACCAGGTTTATGCTTGTTGTCCATAGTTCTTAGTTTCTAATTAATTCAAAATATTGGGAATATCTTTTTATGGCACATTGATCTTTTTTTTTGTTTGTATATCCTTGATCTGTATTTTGATCGATTAAGTATAGGTGTTTCAGTCATTGCTCTGTATTTTTTATGGATTAAGTATAGAGCTTTGAGTTTACAATTGATAATGGCTATTTTCTAAAATCTTATTCTTTGAAAAATTGTAGGTTAGACGAGCAAGTAAGCCCCTTTCCAATAAGGACAAAATGTCGCAAGCAGAAGGTTTTATCTTCATCTTATTTATTGTCTTAGAATGAAAAAATGACAATTTGCTCAAGCTATGAAAGCTTGGTAAGGCTTCTAAAAAACCAGAAAAGTGAGGATGGCTAATGCGTGGTGACTTTCATGGTGATGGATAATTTGGAAGTGATGCCAAATTAATTTGTGTCTCCGCATTTCAATTTCTATTTCAGTCTCCACTCTCTAGTGCTTGAACTGGTAGCACTGTCTTTTTCCTCTAAGTTTATGTAACCTCTTGTGTCATTGTTTATGGATTGAGATATGGTTTCGATTATTTGAATTAGCTGTGATGACTTTGTTTTGTGGCTCCTTAATATTTCTTAAATTGTTTTGCATAAACATTTGTTTGCTTCTTGATATGAATGTTGTCCCTGTTCAGTCATTTGTTGCAGCCTCTCCCATTTTTCATTCTTTTTCCATTTTTTTCTTGAGTTTCTATCTTTAATTTTTCATGTGGAGGATTTTGATATGCTCATTACAATTTTCTTTAATCATAGAAGTAAATAAAAATATGATATGAAACAATAATTCATAGCATGAATGGAAATGGTAGAAAATTAGAGATTGAACTCTTGTTATTTTGATTTTTTATATTTGTGGTATTACAATATCTTAGGAATTGTAAAGTAATCTACTCATTTTTTGCATATTTTTAACTAATTCTGTAATGTCTAAAGTTTCGATTATATTTCAATGATATTACTAATGGGAACTTCAACTAGTGTTTCAGCATTGCGAAGAAGATTCAATTTTAATTGAGTATTTTTGCCAATGTAATTGATTAGCATTTTTCTTTTAGCTATAGGAGATATTTTAATGATCTAAAACTTGCATAGTCTCTAATGTTTCAGTTGAAATTGTAGTTGTTTGATTGTTAGATTTAATTTTATTTGCTTTATTGTTTATTGGATTTTGTTGCTTGTCTTAATTCCTTGGATTATAGTTGTAACATGTAATATGATTTGAGTTGTTATTTTAAAATAAAGAAATATTTACCTGTTATTTTTATATGATATCTACATGCCATATTGTTTAATTTTATATCACTTGTTACTAGTTAAAATGAATTTGTGGGTAAATGGAATTTTGATCTTGGTAATTATTGATGTATTGTTATCTTTCTCTTTATTCCAAAGATCACTTGGTCGTTAAATGAAAGTAGACATAAAAGTTGCATCAAACAATTATGCAAGTCGAGAGTAATTTTTTATATTGAATATTGTTGTTAATAAATCCCTTAAAAATATATGTTAAATGAAAATATATTTTGTGTTTATTTTAGATTAAAAGTTTGAGTTTTTCTGTTGAAAGCCAAATTTATTAGATCCTACCTAAGAATTTGGATCATGCCTTTGAAATTCTAAATATTGTTGTTTACTTTGTGGTTGCATTGTGTTTTCTAATGTCATTTGTTTTTTTTTTTGTTTTTTTTATGTGTAGATACTTGAAATCTAAAATGAGCAACATCTGGAGTCTTAGTTTGTGGAAGCTGTAAATTGATTTAATTTTGTGAAGCTATTTGGTCACAAGCTTGTGAAAAATTCTAATTGTCTTATTACATATGTTTAAATGAATGGAAGTTTTACTTTACCTAAATTTTTAGTGCATCGCAAACAATTAATAGGGTATTTATTATTTTATTTGCAAAGGAATGACAACAAATCAAGAGTACCTACCATTACAATCAAGATATGCCAAATTCGACAATTAAAATGATGTTTAAAAAAAGTGATATTCTCTTAGTACCAAATTAAGTTGTAAAAAACTTTTAAAAATGATTTTAGTCAAGTCAAAAAAATTGAAGAACTGATTCTGTAATTGAATAATTGACTTAATATAATTTATTTTTGAGAAAAAAAATATACTTTGGTGTAACATATCGAAACATCAAAAGTAAGTATAAACAAAATTACGTTTAAAAAAAAAAGAAATCTAATCAAGTTGAAATGATAGAAAACAAATGATGTTTTAATACAAATAAATTAACATCAATTTTATTAATTTAAAATATTTTGGAAGTTATAACTTACGTTTGCCTTAACTTTTTAAAAGATAAAATTTTTTTGAGAAGCATAGCAATTGGCTGCATCCTAATATGGTATTATTGTTTAAGTTATAACAAATTAAGGAAATTCTTTTAAAAGTAAAGAGAAAGATGAAAATAAATTTATAAGGTTATTTTAAACGTAAATAATTAAAATGGAGAAAGTGGTTCAAAAGAATTAGAATTTTCTAATTTTTTATTTAATATTATCATAATCTAAAACTTGAATTTAGACATTTTTTTATTTGAAATAGAATTTTATTTTTCAAATTATAAATTTTTCATAGGAAAATGAGAAATGATAAATGAACAAATGTTTATGTAGAGGTCAAAAGATCAAGTATGGATTATCAAATTAATGATTAAAATAATCTCTCAAAATAATGAATAACGATTTTTTTTAATCTTTTTTTCTCTTTCAAGTACAAACAAAGCATTTTTGCCAACCTTTGAAATTTTGATATAACATATTAATTTTCATGGTTCATTGAATAATCGTATAATAAATATATAATTTATTTGATCATAACAAATTGAAAATAAAATGTTTGAGGAGTATAACAATTGCATGAAAAGCTGTTAAAATGAATTTTGTTTGAAGTCGAAGAAATTAATTATTTGAAAAGAAATAGAATGAAAAATTTTAAATGAATGGATAAAAAAATTATTTTCCCAAAAGCTTGTAAAAAATTCTTATAAACAAATGGATGAAAATTTTGATTTGGTTAATTTTTTAGTGCACTGGATAGCTTAATAGGGCACCATAATTTCATTTACAATTGCAATCATTCTCAATTGTTATTTATTTATATACCGTTGAAGTTATGAAAAATTAAACCAAGTTTGAAAAGTAAAGAGAAAGATGGAAATAAATGCATAATTTTTTTAAATATAACTAAATACTATTAATTAAAATGATTAAATGTTAATAAATATGTATAAAGATTAAAATCTTAAGTATATATACATTCAAGTTCAGAAGAACTCATGAAGTAATGAAGATTATAAAAAAAAAAGGACTTAAAATTAAGGACCCAAAACGTTGAAAATGATAAAGGGTTGCAATAAAAAAATTTCAGTATTGTATAGTAAATTGATATTTGTTAAAATAATAAGGGGTTATATATAATTGGCCTTACTAATATTGTTGTTATTTTAAAAAAGTAATATTATTATTAGTTGAAAAAAAGGATATGGAACATGTATTTATAGTGTTGGAATATAATGAAGATAATAGGAACATAAAACCATTGTAAGGTGTAAAAGAATATGAATAATTTAACCTAAAAGTATGAATAATTTACTAAAAAGTTGAAAAATTATAACGGAAAGCATGAATTTATGAAGTAAACTTGGATCATTAGCCAAAATATTAGAATACAATTAAAAGAGTAAGAATATGTAAGCAAAAAATCTTGAAAATAAAGTTGAAATTGATTAAAAGAAAGTAGGAATACAAAAATAAACTTGAAACATCTAATCAAAATATTATAATTCAATACAAAGAGTGGGAATATAGAACCAAAAAATGGTGGAAAAAGGAGTGGAAGAGCAGAATTTAAAAGTTGGAATAACTTGATAAGAGTTTAATAAATTCCAATTAAAAGTAGAAATCCGAAAGATAAACTTGAAACATTCACCTAAATGTTGGAATTCAATAAAAAGAGTAGGAATATAGTATCGTGGAAAAAAGAGTTGAAGAGGTTAATATAATAGTTAGAACAACTTACAAAGAATTTGATAAATTCCAATGAGAACTTGAAAACGACCTTGAAATATTAACCCAGAATATTGGAATTTAGCATAAAAAAGTAGGAATATATAACCAAATCGTGGTGGTAATAATAGTTGAAGAACTTAACCTAAAAGTTGTAAGTATCTACCAATAATCTGATAAATTCCAACAACGCATAGGGATCTGAAAAATAAACTTGAAACGTCCACAAAAAATATTGAAATTCAATTAAAAGAGTAGGAATATAAAACCAATATATTGTAGGAAATGAGTGTAAGTGCTTAACACAGAAATTGAAACAACTTGACAAGAATTTAATAAATTCTAATGAAAACTAGAGAACTAAAAAATAAACTTGAAACATTTACTCAAATATTGGAATTCAATAAAAAGAGTATAAATATAGGACCAAAATTTGGTAAGAAAATAAGTTGAAAACGTTGGCCCAAAAGTTGGAACAACTTACAAAGAATTTGATAAATTTTAATAGAAAATAGAGATATGAAAACAGAACTTGATATATTTACCCAAATGTTTGAATTCAATAAAAAGAATAGGAACATAGAACCGATAAATGGTGAAAAAGGAGTGGAAAAACATAACCCAAAAGTTGGAATGACTTAACAAGAGTTTGATAAATTCCAATGAAAAATAGAGATCTAAAAAATAAACTTGAAACATTCACCCAGATGTTAGAATTCAATAAAAAGAGTAGAAATATCGAACTAAAATTTGATGGAAATAAAAGTTGAAAAGGTTAACCAAAGGTTGGAAAAACTTACAAAGAATTTGATAAATTTTAACGGAAAGTAGAGATCTAAAAAATGAACTTGATATATTTACCTAAAATATTGAAATTCAATAAAAAAAAGAAATATAATACAAAAAAAAATGGTGGAAACAACAATTGAAGAGTTTAACCCAAAAGTTGTAAGTACTTACCAATAACTTGATAAACTTCAACAATAAATATGATTTAAAAAATGAACTTGAAACATCTATGTAAAATATTGGAATTCAATGAAAAAAGTAGGAATATAAAACCAAAAAGTGGTGGAAAAAAGAGTTGAAGAGCTTAACCTTAAAACTCGATAAGAATTACCAAAAATCTGATAAATCCAGCAACAAGTAGGGATAAAAAAATAAACTCGAAACATTCACAAAAAATATTAGAATTAAGTAGAAAGAGTAGAAATATAAAACAAAAAAATGGTGGAAACAAGAGTTGAAGAGCATAACCTAAAAGTTTGAAGAAGTTAACAAGAATCTGATAAAGTTTAACAAGTAGTCGAGATTAGAAAATGAACTTGAAATATCCAAGCAAAATGTTAGAATTCAATGAAAATAGTTGGAATATAAAACCAAAAAGTGGTGAAAATAAGAGTGGAAAAAGTTAACCCAGAAATTGAAATAACTTAACAATAATTTGATAAATTTGAACGCAAGTAGGGATCTAAAAAGCAAATTTGATACATTTACCCAAAATATTGGAATTCAATAAAAATAGTAGGAATATTGAACCAAAAGTAGTGGAAAAATAAGTTGGAACAACTTAGCAATAATTAGATAAAATCTAATAGAATATTGAGATTAAAAAATAAAATTGAAATATCAACCTGAAAAT
Source organism: Citrus trifoliata (assembly GCA_018350135.1). NCBI lineage: Eukaryota > Viridiplantae > Streptophyta > Magnoliopsida > Sapindales > Rutaceae > Citrus > Citrus trifoliata. The sequence continues at coordinate 301,015 of VKKW01000225.1, read as the reverse complement.
TGGAAATTTAATGAAAGAACTGGAAATATAGAACTAATAACTGATGGAAAAATGAGTTGAAACAACTTACCAAAAATTTGATAAATTCCAACGGAAAGTAGGGATCTAGAAATTGAACTTGAAATATCCAAACAAAATTTTGGAATTTAATAAAAAGAGTAGGAATATAAAATTAAAAAGTGGTAGGAACAAGAGTTGCAAAAATTAACCCAAAAGTTGAAATAATTTACCAAGAATTTAATTAATTCAAATAAGAAGTAAGGATCTAAAAACTAAACCTGATATATTTACCCAAAATATTGAAATTTAATAAAAATAGTAGGAATATAGAACCAAAAAGTGGTAGAAAAATAAATCGGAATAATTTACCAAAAAATAGATAAAGTTTAATACATTACAGATATATAAAAATAAACTCGAAATATACACCTAAAAAGCTGGAAGTTAATGAAAAAAGTGGATATATAAAACCAAAAACTAGTGAGAAAATGAGTTGAAATAAGGTACCAAAATTTAGATAAATAACTACGAAAAATAGAAATTTAAAAAGTAAACTTGAAATATGCATTATAAATATTGGAATGTGACAAAATAAGTAGAAATATAACCATTTTATAATTTATTTATTTTTTTATACTATTTTTAAATTTAAAATTATTACAATATTTTTCCTCATTCAATTACAATTTTATCTTTTTTTTCAAAATTTTTCATAATTTTTCACACTTAAAACAAATAAAAATATAATTTTTTCAATATTATCCGGTTAAAAACCGGTTGTACCGGTTGCATGCACGCGCTGTATCAGATACAGCGCTGCATGGTAGGCTGACTCAATTGGTTGACCCAGCGCGCTCTCAAAATCTACTGCAAGTGAACCAGTCGCATCAGAAAAATTAATAAAAACATTTTCCGTTCCAGAAGCCTCTCTGCCTCTCAACGACTCAACCTTTCTTTCGGTCGACTTAAAAGTGTAACCAAAAATTTAGATGTACGGTGAATTTACTCCACATATTTAAATATCTGCTATGGTTATTTTACTTTCAATTACTCTCAAAAAACAAATTACCACTTGCGAGGGGGGGAAATTTTTTTTTAAAGTCTAGGATCAGCTGCCACAGCGAAAACATCTCAAAACTTGTACCACAACCCGAACAGTTAGTCACAGAACATATATAGTTTTCTATTAAGCACATCCCAACTCTCAGCAAGTTATTCGTTCTAGTACCCATTAAAATTAGATGATAACTTTGGATAATAATTTGTACTTAGAACATACGAGCAAACTATACTTCATCACATAACCATAATCATCCCACATTACATAAACCCTAGAACTAGGAAACATCAGTGGCACAAAAACAGATAAAACAATACTAAACCAACACAGGAGATGATATAACAGCACCAGCGCATACTAATTTTTTTTTTTTTAAATAGTATCAATAGCATGTTCTGCACTGCACTGACAAACGCGGGTCACCACATGTGCAGAAACGTGAGCTGCTGTTTACTTAAAAACCATGCATTTTGATATGTTCCTTCTTCACAATCCCAGCCTGTTGCCCCAAAAAATAAATAAATAAATAAAAATCAGGAACTTGATTTCATAGCATAGCCTTTACGAATTGGCTATTGCCTATTGCCTTGAGAATATAAATAATGGTAGACTGAGAAAAGAATATTACCTGAACAAGGAATGTAGATACATTCTTCCGCTGGTCACCTTGGAGTTGAATGACCTATATACAAACAGAAGGATAAGAAATCAACTAAAAATAAATAAAATCAAACAAATAATGATAATAATTAATCGCTTAAGCTAGAGATCAAAAGTGCACCTGTCCTAGTTCAGGATCCTGGACCACCGTTCCATTGCAGCAAAATTCCTTTTTGAGGTCCTTGAGGATTTTGTTGTAACTGAATTCTTTCTTCAAACCCTGGACAGTTGTCAGGCTTTTCCTACCATTCCGTTGCTGAACACGGATATGCACATACTCTTTTGAACCAGCACCTGAGTCCTCAGCCTTTGCATCAGCAAATGGGTCTACCACCCACAAAGGAACAGAAGGTTAGATTTTTATGAACAAAGGAATGAGGAATTTATAGGTAAAATCATCATCAACAAGGAGAACAACTAAAAAGGGTAAAGTGTTATTGGTCATTTCAACGACCATAAGCTAAATAAGAACCAAATGCAACAAATATCCACTATGATATGAGAAGTCAACAACTGAATACCTCACCAACCACAAATTAGAAGCAAAGGCGCCTATATTTTGATTTCCATCTTTGCATATAGGTATGCTTCGACGAGTAACGCAAATTGGCTAAAATTAAGGGTCCTTATAGTTTGATTTACAACCACAAGATTTTAAAGGCAGCATGTGATTTAAGTAAGAAATGAAAAATCATGGTCATCACCATATATAAATTCCACAACTCAAGAACAGGCAAAAAGACATTAGAACTAACACTTTTAACCACATAACCTTTCACCAATAAGTTCAAAACTGAACCTCAAATGGAAATCCGCTTAAGAGCGGCAACTTGCTACCACTGTATACTAGAAGTCAGCTAGGAGAAGCATGCCTGTCATTGGCCAATATGCCCGAGCCAATAGCCTCTATATCTGGTATCACGCGAAAATACATAAAAGACATACATTGTCATACGTTTACAACCTATATCAACATATCTTTACGGCCTTTATGTTTTTCAACTTTTAATTAATTATTTTGCACATTCAATGACGCTTCATAAACCTGCCAAAATTCCATAAACTTTTCATATGGTGGATGAAGTTACTCAACTCAAAATGTTTCCACAAGTTACTTGGTGGGGCCTAATCCAACTCAAAATCTTGTCCGATCCTACACCTCTGTTGTTTCACACCCACAATAACTCAGAAGATGATTTTTAACAAACATACGAGGTTGTGCTTGACAAGACGCTTTCCCTCCCAATTCTCATGCAAAGAGCCAAGAATTGTGCAGACTCAAAATTAAATATGTCATAGATTTAAGCAAACTTACCAAAGGCAGCAGGAACCTGTATATCAAAATCAGACATGAACCTCAGCTGATGCAAGGGGCCCAACAACCGGAAAGCTCAGACCTAGATCACAACAAAGACAAAATCAAATCAGAAACTGCTCGAATAAAAACGAATTCAATTGATTCAACACGAGCTAGAATCACAATTAATTCCATCCAATTGACAATTGCCTTCTACGCTAAACAACCAGATCCCAAACCTCTCAGTAAAATTTCGGCATCCCCAAATGGCAACACCAATAAAATTTCAAAAGGCAGATCAAGACTAGGCCCAAAAAAAAAATCAACTACCCAAATAAAAAATAAAAGGAAAAAATGAGCTCAAATTACAAAACCCAGAAAGATTTGATTTTTGAATTAACCCAATAAAACAATCACCAATATCACATAAGGAAGAGATCTATTAGACTCATACAACACATACGCAATAATTTCAAGTAATAACAAAAAAACAAAAAAAATAATTTTAAAATATAAAATTCAACGAACAGAATGAAATCGTACAGAATTGGATATTGGGATTACCTGATCCGAAGATTAGGGTTTAATAATCGAGATAGCCCGATCTGATGAGATCAAAAAGAAACCCTAAATCGGATTCGTATAAGTCTGAAGCTCGTTCTCGGTGATAGAGAATTAGGGAGAAATATCCAGAAAAAGCAAGCAAATATATAAACAAAGTTCGTTTTTCATGCTTAGGTCGGTTACTACGCTCGAGAAGGAGCGTTATATATACGCGCATTTTTGGGAGTAAATTAGCGAAGAACAGAAAGAGCACGTGGCGGTGAAACTTGAAGCGAGTGTGTTTTCGCAGAGAGGAGGGGGAGTGGGTGAGAATCCTGAGATGAAGGGTAGAATTGTCAATGTAAGTTTTTTTTAATTGGTACTTGGTACGTTTCCTCGTGAAAAACGTTGGACTTTCTTCTTCTGAGGTCTTCTACGGGCATTTTTAGCTTGAAACTTGAAGCGAGTGTGTTTTCGCAGAGAGGAGGGGGACGTAATGATAAAGTCTCATTACGTCTCTTGACTAGACATCATTTTGTTTTTCATTTAATAAATTTTTCTCATAATCCATATTATTAAGGAAAAATATAAATTTGTGTATAGAAATTAGCTAAAAATATATTACATGAATACATCAAATCTAAACTCTTTTTTGCTTGGAAAAGAAATCCAAAAGAGTTAAATAGAAACAAATTAAATACATTGGAAATTATATTTACGAATGAATTGCTAATACACTTATGTTTCACTATTGACAATATATAATAGGGTGGGGCTATTTAATCCCATTAAATTACTTAATAAACTTATTTACTAAATAAACTCACCCTTAAATTTTAAAATTTACTCAATAAACCCACTTAAATATCTAATATACCTTTACTAAACCCAATTTTTATAATAATAGTGATTTTACTCATTAAACCCATTAAATTCATTTATAATAATAGTGGCATTTCATCCAAAATTCAACACTCTTTTTTCTGCACAATTTTACCAACAAAGGAAAGTAATATTATTACTCAAATATAAGCAAAGCAAAGCACTATCAGTGAAAGCACTTGCAACAAAAGCAAGTTGAAGACATCGTGGAAGGGGCAAATTCTTCATGCAAACAAAGATTTTCATTTCCTCCTTCTATTGGTCCTGTTATTTCAGCATCCATCAAGCTTAAGGATATGACAGCTAAGTTTCTACTGCGTCGTTGCTTCAAGGTAGGTTCCATTTGCATCAATGGATTTTGCTCTTTAGCATGTTCCAAATCAGTTTATGAAATTATTTTGGACTAAAAAACTAAAATGATAAAATGAGTTGTGTTAGATGTTATACTTCTAAAATTAATACTTGCTATCATGTGGATTAATTTTGGGCTATTTGATTAATGCTTGTACATGTCAGTGTACAATCAAAGAGAATTATGCTATGAATGACATGTCATGAGTCATTTATGCAGACAATTTTTATTTTGGACTAAAAAATTTTGTTTGTTTATTTTTAATATATTTAATATCCATATCTATAATTTAATTTAAGGTATTTTAATTATAAAAATTTATTTTAAAAAGTAGATTTACAGGGGCGGAACCAGGCTTCTAGTTTAGGGGTTGCCGAAATATGTCACAAGTTTAAATTTTAACTGGCGACTAATTGGTAATCCAAAATTTGAAGTTTAAATTAAAAATAATGAACATGCACAAAGGATTGTGAAAGAAAAATGAAAATAAGGTATCATTTAAGTCTCAATTTACATGAAAATATAAAATAATTGTATCTTGTACTACATAATTTAACATATATTAAAAGCGAACTTTATGTTCTTTCATATCCCTGAAATCATCTATGATTAATTTCATGCTAATCTTCTTGGCAATATCTCTCTCAATGTATGTGATCAATGTGTCTGTGAGGAAATCATCATCCATTTTGTTGCAAAGTCTAGTCTTGACAATACGCATAGCTGAAAAAGATCGTTCAATAGTTATTGTTCGAAACTGGAAGAGTAAGCACCAACACAATTATTCTGTAGACAAGTGGATATATTGATGATCTTCTAGTTCATATCAACCATTGATATAAATAAGAAAGAGATGATAAATTTTTAAACTCTGGATCTTGAACAACATTATAATTATCATGATCAAGTTGCACTCTCAGATATATCTTTTCATTATCTGTGAAGTCGTCTCGATAAAACTTATCAACCAATTGAAAAATATCATCAATTCTAAAAAAATTATATCCTTCTCGAGGATCCAAGGCTAAGCTTAGCATATGCAACTCTACTGAGCTATCATTAAATCAAATATTTAATTCTTGTAATTGAGAATCTATTGCTGCATAAAAAATATTTACCCAATAATGCTGCTCCATAGTAAAGTTATCATCTTAATTACGAGTTCTACCTTGCCTTGCAATATAACAAGCATTCATATTTGGAATGTCAATATTGCGTGCTTTACAAAAAGAAATCAAATTCTCCAGCAAATTCTATTATTCTTCATCTCTCATTTCTGCAAAAGTACTTTAGTGGATGAAACAATGTGCATGGCATTAAGAATGTCTTGTGGTTGACATTGTAAGCCAAAGAAAGCAAATTAGTGATCGCCATGATATTTTTCATGAGATGTAAAACAAAGACATATTCAAATGAAGTTATCGCTTCATAAGTTGCATCTGCATCTCCCCGTGATGCATATGTGACTCCATCATCCACAATATTAATTAAAACTTCACATGTTGCACTAAACATATTTATCAAACTAGAAACTGATTTAAAATGAGAACCCCATCAAGTTTCACCAGCCCGTTGTAAGGTCCCAATTTGATTAAGTCCTTTTACTAGTTTCAAGTTCATCAAGAGCAAACATATGTGCAATTTTATCAGCTTTAGCACATTTAAGCTCATCATTACCAACAATATTCACAACAGAAGTTAATTTTGTAAAAAATTGATGCACAAGAATTACCATTCGAGATGCTGCAATTAATGCTAATTGTAACCGATGTGCTAAATAGTGAATATAATAAGCATATGGACAATCTTTTAAAATCAAAGCTTATAAACCACTCCATTCACCTCGCATATTACTTGCACCATCATATCCTTGGTCTTGGATGTTTTGAATGTCTAAAGTGTGATTAGACAATACAAAATATATCTATTTTTTCAAGGCTTGTGCTGAAGTCTCAGAGACATGAACTAGCCCAAAACACCGTTCTCTAACAATTCCATCCTTGTCAACAAATCTCAAAACTATTGTCATTTGTTCTTTCTTTGACTCATCGCGAGATTCATCAACAATTATGCAAAACTTTGCACCCCCAATTTCTTCTCTAATTGTTTTTCCGAATTTAATTGAATAAATGTGCAAAATTTCTTTTTGAATATTTGGTGATGTATAAATTGCACTTCTAGGAGCTTTTGCTATAAGGTCAGCAAATGTTTCATTATCTTCAACCAACACTTCCAATAGTTCAAGAAACTTCCCACGATTATCTGAAGACTCACTTTCGTCATGGCCTCTAAAAGCGAAACCTTGAAGTGCAAGATACCGAGATACTCTAATTAAGAACTTAAGTCGCAATCGATTATCAGCAACATTTGAGTAGTATACTTATGAAAAACATGTTGAATATGTTGAGATTGATTCATCAAATCCTCACATGATTTTTCAGCACGTTTATGAGCAGAGTCAGGATCAGTGCCCACATGATTTAGAAAAGCACATTTTTTACCTCTCACTTTCCCCCAAGTTCTAAAACCATCTACCGTGAAAGCTTTTGCTCTTCTATGCCCAGATGGTTTACTAAAAAGAAAGTAGGGTAAAGAAAAAGCAGCATCATTTGCAATAGAATATTCCAATCAAGTGGGAAATAGAGAATACCATGAACTTTGAAAGCTACGACCATGATCTCCAGATTGCGGGTTTTTTAAACGTACAGGTTGGTAAAGACCTGCTCAAATATAAGCTCGTCGAATTTCATCCTGTTGATTAATAAAATAGCTCCATATTTGACGACGTAGTCCTGGATCACGCTCTAAAGAATTAATATCAACTTCATTAGTTTCAACTCTTGAAGATTTTGTTAGTCGATTTTCATAAATTGGGGGTTCATGATTAGATATTGATGGTAATTATGTATCTGCTTGGGTACTTTCTGGATTTTTTCTCTCAGAAAATTTACCAATCATTTGCTTTTTCATTTGTAAGAATTAAAATAACAATCATTATAATCCACTACAAGAAAATAGGTATTAGATGACGGAAAATAACTGTCATAAAAGGGGGTGTATGACAGATAGTTCATCCATCATCTATGTCTCTGTCACTAATTTATGACAGAATATTTTCCGTCATGAATTTATGATAGAATTTCATAGTCATATATCTGTCACATAATATTTTAATGTAAAAAACAATTAAATTAAAAATTAAATTTATTTAAATTTCGCACTATTTTTTTAATTTTTTAGTGAGAAGTTCTATTATTATTTAAAAATTTATTATTCAATTTTGGATGGAAATTATTTATGGTAGAATATATGATGGCTTTTTCATCATAAAGTTTTGATTTTTTTCTAAAATTATATTATAATTATAATTTATTGATGAATTCATGCTTACAAATTTAATTAATTAATAAAACAAATATCATAAAAAAATTAATATCAATTAACATTCATTCAATCCAAAAAGTAATTTAAAAAGAAATACATCTAATATCCAATGTGATCTCTGTTGTGCAAATTTTAATGTACTCGCAAACGCACGAATCTATTGTACTATAGATCAATGGTGATGAGTGTCGATCCCACAAGGAGGTGGATTTTAATTGTGTGTAGAATTAATTTTATAAATGGGTGATTGGATTTGTGGTGGAAATGATTTGGAATATGCTTAAAACTTAGATTAAAATGGCGAGAACAAATTCTAAAATTGGAATTGAAATAACGAGAATAAATTGAAGAGAATTCTATTGAAATGACGTATTTGGGTATCTGGATCTGTATTAATATGCATCATGAGCTAAATAATCTGTATTAATGCTAATTAAATCATGAGGGGGGAATCCACACCTCATGAACCATGATCTAATCAATATAGTGCTAAGGGCTTATCGTGGTAAATAATAATAACCTTGTACTAGAGAGCCGATGAAACCAAGGCAGTACTAGACAAGATTAGTATTATTTGTCGACAAGAAGTCAAAACATCCACAAAAACTAAAGGAGAAGAGAAAATAAATTTACCAAATAAAGCCCATGACACATGTTCAGACTTCACCTTCAACCCAAATTTAAAAGAAAATTAGCCACTCATAATTGAACTAGGGGCAAAATAAGAATTTATTAAAATACATAGAAAATACAATATAGAGAAGGAATTACAGAAAATGGATCCCAAAAATGGATTCAGAGATATCAAATTAGGGGGGGAAGGCCCCCTATTTATAGATACATGGAGTAAATCATGGCCATCGGATTAAAAACAGTTTGGACGCTCAGGATTGTGCCACATCATCAGTCAACAGTACGCAGTTTGACCACACGGATGAACAGTTACACGGTTTGACCCGGGTTGAACAGTAACGCGGTTTGGTTGAAAATAATCTTGTGTGATGCATGCACCGTACGCGAGATTTTTCGTCCACTGATATGCTGTCACGTCACCATCAACAATACATAAGAATTTTAGTCCAATAAGATCGTGACACCTCATCAGTCAATACCACATCATCAGTCAATGTCACGTCATCAATCCGTCTGTGTGAACAGTGTCGTGAACAGTAACATAGACAGTACTATACATGTGAATAGTACTGTATATGTGAATAGTATCATTTTTCCTTTTATGTCCCTCCTAAGGTTTTCGACTGTCCTGAGTTCGAAAGTGATGTCTGTTTTGCCATCTGATCTCTCTTTTATTGTGAAATGACTATAATGCCCCTAAAATACATAAATTACTTAATTAAAATAAAACACACGTAATTGAATCACAAGAATGTTAAATACATAAAAGTAAGGGTTATTAGTAAGACTTGAAATGTAAAATGACGGTTTTCTCCTTTATAAATATGCATTTTCTAACACTCAACAATCTCCACCAATACATAATAAAACATCCCAAATTCAAAAAGTCATCCCAAAGTATAAAATTGTAGTCAAATTCCAATTAAACTCTAAGAAAAGCAATAAGAATTTCGGCCACCAAGCCAAGTTACCCAACAAAACTTCCAAAGATTAATGCAAGTACTCCAACAATAAGATTTCTAGCAAGACTTCCTATAAACATTCCAGCAACAATATCATCTTCCGATAGCACTCTAAACGAAAATTGAAATTTACAAAGCGACTTGCAAGCTTCCTGTGAACAAAATTGATTCAAACACCAAGTAGAATAAGGAAAATTAAGAGGCTGCAATACATGTGGGCATCAAATATAGTAATCTATTTGATTTAAACTGACTTCACTTTTACGGAATGAGCAAAATGTACATACACAATGGATTAAAATTACTTTTGGTGAATGGGAATTCTTCAAAATCAGCAAGCTAGCTAAAAATGCAAAGGAAGCCACAACAATAGACTAGTGTGAGGAGACAAAAATAAATCATAAAGTCATAAAAAGCAATGGCATCCAGATTTAGCTGAATTGATCAACCAATGAAACAGAAACCAAACAACCAACTTTGACAAGCTTATCTCAACCAACAGCACTAATTCTAGGCCTGTAACCTGCCTACATATTTAAAATAGCATAACAACCCTTTTCTGGAAAGTGAAAACGACTATATATATGTCAGGATTTTTAATAAAATGCATTCTTCATCCACAAAACTAAAATAAAATCTAAGTGGAGGAATTATCACTAGCACAGTAAAGTACCTGATCTAAAGTATGTTTAGCAAATTCAATGGTAGATATCATCACTCTAGCTATGAATGAACCTAGATCAAGACTTAGGCCTTGTTTATCACTACACTGAAAAGAAACTCCAAAGGTATTACATTGTCCAAGCGGATGATTACTTAACAGCATAAAATCATATCATCCAGTGCATAAACAATAAATTAACAAAGCAAAAAACAGAACCCATTAATCGATTGCTAGCAAGATGTATTAACCTTGACAAAACATGTAATTACGTATTGCACTTACCCAAGCAGGAATCAAAGAAATGTCAATTCCATGGAAAAAAAAAAACTAACATAAGTGAGGTGGGGAAAAAACTGAAAAACACATATATCCCTGCATGTTAGCCATTACTATCCACCAACATTTACATCCAGTAATATATAAACATTAAATGGAGAATAACAAACAGATGTAAAGGGGAGAAGGCAAAAAGATAAAGAAACATTAAAAAAAAGGGGAGAGGATTAAAAAATTAGCCTAAGGTACGCAACTTGTTTGCAATATAGAGTGTTGTGCAAATTTTAATGTACTCGCAAGCGCACGAATCTATTGCAGTATAGATCAATGGTGACGAGTGTCGATCCCACGAGAAGGTGGATTTTAATTGTGTGTAGAATTAATTTTGCAAATGGGTGGTTGGATTTGTGGTGAAAATGGTTTCGATTATCCTAAAATTTAAATTAAAATGACGAGAATAAATTCTGAAATTGGAATTGAAATGGCGAGAATAGATTGAAGAGAATTCTATTGAAATGATGTACTTGGGTAACTGGATCTGTATCAACATGCATCATGGGCTAAATAATCTGTATTAATGCCAATTAAATCATGAGGGGGTAATCTACACCTCATGAACCACACTCTAATTAATATGGTGCTAAGGGCTTATCGTGCCAAATAATAATAACCTTATATTAGGGGGCCAGTGAAACCAAGGCGGTACTAGATAAGATTAGTATTATTTGTCGACGAGAAGTCAAAACATCCAAAAAAACTAGAGGGGAAAAGAAAGTAAATTTACCAAATAAAGCCCATGACACATGTTGAGACTTCACCTTCAACCCAAGCTTGAAAGAAAATTAGCCACTCATAATTGAATTATGGGCAAAATAGAAATTTATTAAAATACGTAGAAAGTACAAGATGGAGAAGGAATTACAAAAAATGGATCTCAAAAATAGATTTAGAGATATCAAATTAGGGGGGAGAGGCCCCCTTTTTATAGATATATAGAGTAAATCATGGCCATCGGATTAAAACCAGTTTGGACGCTCAAGATTGCACCACGTCATCAGTCAACAATACGCGGTTTGACCACGCAGATGAACAGTAACACGGTTTGACCCGGGTTGAACAGTGACGCGGTTTGGTTGAAAATAATCATGTGTGATGCATGTACCGTACGCGAGATTTTTCGTCCACTGATATGCTGCCACGTCACCATCAACAGTACATAAGAATTTTAGTCCAACAGGATCGTGACATCTCATCAGTTAATGCCACATCATCGATCAATGCCACGCCATCGATCCATCTATGTGAACAGTGTCGTGAACAATAACGTAAACAATACCGTACACGTGAATAGTATCGTACATGTGAATAGTGCCATTTTTCCTTTTATACTCATCCTAAGGTTTTCGACCGTCCTAAGTTTAAAAGTGATGTTCGTTTTGCCGTTTGATCTCTCGTTTATTGTGAAATGACTATGATGCCCCTAAAATACACAAAATACTTAATTAAAATAAAACACACATAATTAAATTACAAGAACCTTAAATATATAAAAGTAAAGGTTATTAGTAAGATTTGAGATGTAAATGACGATTTTCTCCTTTATAAATATACATTTTCTAACACTCAACATAGAGTATATGGCTTATGTTTGTTGGTGGATAATTTTGGAGTAGCTTGAGATTAGAGGTGAAATCCCCTGCTAGCAGACGCCTCCGAATGAGAATCAGCATTGTATAGCATACTCGAAGCAGAGTCTCCTACAATATGTCAGAGTTTCGTAAGACTACATATTATTCTCTAGTTTTAAAATGAGGAAACCCTTATAGTGCTCCACTCATCACCTAGCATGAGCAATCCATGATGCTCCAGTTGTTTACCCATAAAAGAAGGGAAAAAAGAAATAATTGGAGTTAAATGGCTGACAGATTTGAATACCTAGTAGCAACTTTAATAGGAAAGAAAAGTATGTCGATGGTTCCACAAACTAAGTTCATGGTTTTTTTCATCAAAGCTCCCAAGGGCAATTACTCTCATAAAGGATCAATTATTACATTTCGCAGGTCCAAGAACATGGCATCCTTCCATAATATTGTTGTGCAAAATTTAATGTACTCGCAAGCGCACGAATCTATTGTAGTGTAGATCAATGGTGACGAGTGTCGATCCCACGAGGAGGTGGATTTTAATTATATGTAGAATTAATTTTGTAAACGAGTGGTTGGAATTGTGGTGGAAGTGATTTAAATTATCCTAAAATTGGAATTGAAATGGCAATAATAAATTTTAAAATTGGAATTGCAATGGCGAGAATAAATTGAAGATAATTCTATTGAAATGATGTACTTGGGTATTCGGATCCGTATCAACATGCATCATGAGCTAAATAATCCATATTAATGTCAATTAAATCATGAGGGGGGAATCCACACCTCATGAACCACGCTCTAATCAATATGGTGCTAAGGGTTTATTGTGCCAAATAATAATAACCTTATACTAGATGGCCGGTGAAACTAAGGCGGTACTAGACAAGATTAGTATTATTTGTCGACGAGAAGTCAAAACATCCACAAAAACTAGAGGGGAAGATAAAATAAATTTACCAAATTAAGCCCATGACACATGTTGAGACTTCACCTTCAACCCAAGCTTGAAAGAAAATTAGCTACTCATAATTGAACTAAGGGCAAAATGGGAATTTATTAAAACACAAAGAAAATACAAGATAGAGAAGGAATTACAGAAAATGGATCCCAAAAATGGATTCAGAGATATCAAATTAGGGGGGGGAGACCCCCTTTTTATAGATACATGGAGTAAATCATGGCCATCAGATTAAAAACAGTTTGAACGCTCAGGATTGCCCTACGTCATCAGTCAACAGTTCACGGTTTGACCACGCGGATGAACAGTAATACGGTTTGACCTGGATGAACAGTAACACAGTTTGGTTGAAAATAATCCTGTGTGATGCATGCACCGTACGCGAGATTTTTCGTCCACTGATATGCTGCCACGTCACCATCAACAGTATATAAGAATTTTAGTCCAACAGGATCGTGACACCTCATCAGTCAATGCCACATCATCGGTCAATGCCACGTCATCGATCCGTCTATGTGAACAGTAACGTAGACAGTACCGTATCCGTGAATAGTACCGTACATGTGAATAGTGCCATTTTTTCTTTTATACTCCTCCTAAGGTTTTCGACCGTCCTGAGTTCAAAAGTGATGTCCGTTTTACCGTCTGATCTCTCCTTTATTGTGAAATGACTATAATACCCCTAAAATACATAAATTACTTAATTAAAATAAAACATACGTAATTAAACCACAAGAATGTTAAATACATAAAAGTAAGGGTTGTTAGTAAAACTTGAAATGTAAAATGACGGTTTTCTCCTTTATAAATATGCATTTTCTAACACTCAACAAATATCAACAAGATTAAATAGGAGAATATAAAGAGAAAAAACATCAGTCCTACCTGGGGGCCGTCAGGGTCACTTAGAAGTGTGTCCCAGATGTGAAGGTTGTTTGCAAAGTTGAATTCTTGCGTCAAGAGCAGAGTTATCCACCTAAATGCATAAAATTGGGGGTCGTTGACCTGTCATAAGACAGACCCGTGAGGCATTTGAAAAGATCAGTTGACCAAATGATAACATTATCACTAAATGACTAACAGCCCCTTCGAAAATCCTAGTTATAGTGTAGAATTAATTAAAAACTAGAATTAATGCAACAAAAAAGGAGAATGGAGCTGAAATTTAACATAAGAGCATCACAAAACTGCTCTTTAACAAAATAGCATCTCTCACGCGAAGCAACAACCAAAAACCTAAATCCCCAAAATCACTCACCCTACCATCCGTGAAGCAACAATAGCCGACAACCACACCTTCATTGCCTCACACACCCAAACAACAATTACAGCCATCACCCATCAACAACCTAGCAGCACGCGATGCAGTAGCAACCCAACAGCATCAGCAGCCACTCCCACGCGATGTAGAAGCAGCCACTCGAACCACGCGCGACACAGCAGCAACAAACCTAGCATTTTAATACTACTAGCAAAATTGTGCCGATAGCAACGGGCTACAATTTTTAAACAACATTGCCGGCATACTTACAATATACTTGAATGACAGCGAAAGGATGGTGTTTTGCTCGATCGATTGAGTGCAAGGTTGATTTCTAAGGGTTTGGCCGTGAGAGAGTGATGAGTGTTAGTAATTTTGGGGCTTGGTGGGTCAAGATAGTAGTGTTTTTCTTTTCTTTTTTTTTCTTTTTTGAATTATTAAAATGCACCCTTTTGTTTTTTTAAATAAAATAATATATTAAACTTTAGGTCAAACACAGTTAAAGTAAATTTTTTATCATAATTTCTTGACTGAGAAAATTTTTATCACGATTCTATCATAAATTTGTGATAAACAATAATTATATCACAAAACCATCATAAATTTGTGATAAAAAATATTATTGTCACAAAATCATCATTAATTCATGATAGATTGAAAATTTTATCAGAAGTCTGTCATGCTATTATGATATAAGTTGAATCTGTTATAAACTGTCTGTCATCTATTGCCTGTTTTCTTGTAGTGATCCAACAATGAAATTAACAATGAACATATCTTACTTACAAATAAATATACACTAAGGCTCATTTTTTAGAAAAAAAAAAACCCAAAAACTCCAATATTCTTACAAAATTTCACAAATAAATTAAACTAATTGTGTATCATTATGCTTAATACCTTTAAATTGAAAATATAATGATCAGTCGGCTCCAAGTATATGCAGAGAGTAAGATCCAAAGCAATGAACAGATGCAGATTGATGGGCGGCTTTGCAAAGGCAGGAACAAGAGGCATAAGGTCAGGGGAGTAATTGTTAAAAGTCAAAAAAAAAATTATTTGCTTTAAATTATAAAGAAGAAATAAAAGTAAAAAAATATGGGTGGCCCGAGCTACCCCGAGCATCCACATAATTCCGCCACTATAAATTTAATAAATTTAATGACTAATTTGGTGAATTTAAATAGCCTCTCACCCTATACAGTTATTGAGTCTATTTGAAGATTTTGATTCTACTCCATACAAAGCTATATAATAGTTCCCAAGCAATTTGCTGCAGTTACCAAAATTTTAAAATCCCAAGGCAGGCAGTTCAATTTTGCATGCATACACAAACAAAAACCTCAATTGCCAGCAAATTGCATGAAACATCAACGTGTGAAAATGAGTTGCAACCATCAAACACCTGCCCTGATCACCACTCCATCTAACACGTATCCGCCATGCATACACCTTCATTTTGCTATAAAGATCCCTTCACCACCACTCCGAACTCTCACCATCGACCTAGAAAACCCTAACAAGCAGCAATGGCAAATAAGCTCACTCTCCTTCTATCTATTTTCGCTCTCTTCCTCCTCGTTGCCAACGCCTCGATCTACCGCACCACCATTTTCTTCGACGAAGAAAACCCCTCCCAGCAGAGCTGCGAGCAGCAGATACAGCAGCAGCAGCAACTCCGACAGTGCCAGATGCACTTGAGACAGCAGGTCCGCGGCCGGCAGCAGAAAGGGGTGGACGGCCTGTGGGGCAGCAGCCTTGACGACAATCAACAACAACAGTATCTTCAACAATGCTGCCAACAACTGAAGCAGCTGGACAACAGATGCCGCTGCCCGGGGCTAGAGCAAGCGTTGAGAAGCCAGCAGCAGCAAGGACAGATACAGGGCGGGATGTTGCGACAAGCTTATGAGTCGGCCAGTCAAATTCCTCGCAAGTGCAACATTTCTCCAAGGCAGGGCTGTGACTTCAGTTCACCTTACTTCTAGATAGGTGTTTGTAATAATAATGGCTAGCGTGTGTGCTGTGGTGGTGCCCCCAGGGTGGGGTGGGTGGGGGGGGTTGGGAGTGCATGATATATGCATGCGAGTTAGTAATAAAATTAAGGTCATTGTTAAAGAGTGACTAGCCTTAGAGTATAATAAATCACATCGTCGTGTGTCTTTAATTTGCCTCTGGGTGATGAGTAGTGAGTGTAATTATGTAGACTTAATAGGCTGCAGTGTGGAATCGAAGTCTCTTTATTAAGAAAGCGTGTTATCTTTGTTAATTTCTTATAGTGTACTTTGTTTTACTGTGGTTTCTGTATTTATCACCTGAGCTTGTCTAATTGTACCACACTATCATGGCAATGAAAATTAATTAATCTCCTGTTTAGGGGCACCATTACAAATGATAATATGTGAAGATTAACATTCAAAAAAAATTCTTAAAAGGAAGGTCTTATCTTTTTCGAATTATATAGCAGAATAAATAAGTGTTATCACGATCAAACGGTTGTGAATCAGTTGGCGGCGCAGGCTGGGTAAGTGGGAAGAGCTCTTGAGTTTGATCCCCACTAAACACACTATTTGGGAGGGGTAAAGAGCCTTAACTGTGACTACACTCCGAATCCGAATTAGTCGGGGCTCAATGCGGTCGCCGGAAATCGGGTGGTTTAAACCAAAAAAAAAATAAGTGTTATCACGTCACTGGTCGGTTTTATCTTTTTTAAATTATGTAGCGGAATAAACAGATGTTGAATCATGTCATTGGTCGGAAAGAAATTACGAGTGGAAATTTTCTTCAAGTCATAATATATATGTCTTTTAAGAATTGTTCAAAGATTTTATTTTAATGATAATAAGATGAATCTTCTCTATATTTTGTTCATCCATACACACACTGTTTTTTTGAATGAATAGAAAAATTCGTACTTTCACAACAACGGTTTTGGTGGCATATATAAACAGCGGTTCAGAGCAGTTAAGAAGTTGAACACAAATCAACTTCCCTCTTCCAAATACATATAGTAACTAACAAGTAGTTACTATGTGTGGATCGGGTCGGCCCATCTTCAGCTCCCACCCGTCCAACAGTAATTTATAGAATGGCTGGGGGTGGGGCTTGCGAGGATTCAGTAAATATTGTTTCATCTGCTTAACAAACATAACTTGAACCACCAAAATCTTTTATCTTAATTTGAGGTTCTAGTGGAAGATAGTTTTATGTAGTGTTCAATACTGACCGTGGATAGTAGTGTGGCAGCGGGCATATTAATTTCTACGCATCTTTTAAAAAAAAAAGGAGGGAAATTTTTTTTTACCCTCTTATTTTTATTTTCTTATATCATAGCTTTACTCAAAATTATCAGTTTATCTATTATGGCCCTCCGTACTCATCATTTATCCCAGCCCTCCCAGTTTTATTGTTTGGGTGGTGATATTTTCCACCCATCCCTCTAGAAAAATAGTTATAAAAAATAAATACTAGTTTCAATGGTTTTAAATAAAGAAGAAATTACTAATGGGTATTTGGTCCAATGGGAGAAGCCTTGCACTTACAATGTTGTGTGCAAGGATTCGAGCTTCCATAAGAGCATTATGGAGGTTAGTTTCAGTTCTTCCTCAATTAGCAATTAATTGAGTGGAGACAGCCTCTCCCTTACGAAATGTGAGTGGAGCAGGCACCCCTCGAATATTAGAGAGGGTTTAAAATATCTTGACATATATTTCAGTGTGTCAATGTATGGTGGTGGTCCCACTTATATACTATGATTGTAAATATTCATTGTAATGTCAGTAATATCTGTGTATAACAGATTTAAAAAAAAAATAAATAAATAAGAAACTTAATTAATTAACTAATTAAATTAGGTACCCCTCGAATATTAGAGAGGGTTTAAAATATCTTAGCATATATTTCAGTGTGTCAATGTATGGTGGTGGTCCCAGTTATATACTATGATTGTAAATATTCATTGTAATGTCAGTAATATCTGTGTATAACAGATTTAAAAAAAAAATAAATAAAGAAGAAACTTAATTAATTAACTAATTAAATTCTTCTTGATTGTTTAAATTTATGACACAAAAGTACGTGTTTTCTTCTTGATTGTTTAAATTTATGGCACAAAAGTACATGTTTTGGATATCTACAGTAAATTTATGACACAAAAGTATGTGTTTTTGAGATCTACAGTAAAATTTCGATAAAAATCATGAAAAATCTATTAATTTAACGAATATCATTAACAGATATCATTAATGAATAATGAATATTAATATATTGATAAATTGATAGTTATTAATTTATAATAGGAATTTTTTAAATATATATATATATGTAGCATAATTAGAGAATGTAATGAGTCTGTCAAAACGAAGTTATATGATAAGATTATGATTTGATCTTTGATTTAATGATTCAGTCACTTATAAGCAGTTACTTATAATCTTTTAGTTGGAGTGGAAGGTTAGATCACGATCACATGATAACACATTAGATAAAATTTTTTGGAGACAATATACTAAGTCGATTTCTCTTAATATAGCACATAAAATAAAACAATAACTTTACATCTAAAATGTATAAAGAAAGAAAATCATACACATATCATATATATCTAGTTTTAAATTAATTAATTATTAACTCACTTATTAATTATTTTCGAATATTATTACCTAATGAATTATTAAATATTATTAAGTTATCGCATTGGCCTCAAATCGGAATAGATAAAAATTAATATTTAATGAAAGTCATCAATTCATCGAGTATTAATTTTATTAATTTAACGAAATTCATCAAGTATTAATTTTATTAATTTAATGAGATTTTATTGTATATAACAAAATAATATATATAAAAAAGATTTAATGAAATAATTATTTAAAATTTTCTTTTACTCAAAATTTTAAAAAATAATATAATTTTTTTACTAAAAACATTTGAGTTTAAAAAATAATATGAAATTTTTTAAGAAAATACATTTTTCTAATGGGGTGAAGTTACTCATAATGTGGAAGTTTATAATTTCTGCAATAAAACCCCAAAACTAAAATCTTGTTCCGTAAGCAATGTGTATCGAGAATCAACGTAACAAAAGTGGTGTACTGAATTCTTTCCATGTGCATCAAAGTACTTTTTTTTTTTAAAGTTTAATGGAGAATTACTGCAGTACAAGCAAGAAAATGCACTCAATCTTAAAGTTTTTTTTTTTTCCTCTAAAAAACTTGCACTTAGTACTCACGAGACACACACCAGTTGATAATGATATTTTAACCATGAAGGAAATGTAAGTACACCAAAATTAACCATAAGCGAGCTTGAAGATATGTAATTAGAAAACTTAGAAACTTTTATTAAAGATGCTTAGATTATTACATACATTCACTCACCAAAGACACACGATAATGTGCTTATTATTAGATACCAGCCACCTAATCACGCAAATCTCCAGCCAAAACGCTAGAGCACAAGTGATCAGCTTTATTCCTATCTACACATAAGACTCAAAACACCGCTTCATCATCTCTACGCGCAGGTCATCACACGATCACCTTCTAATTAATCTCCTTCAAAAGGACGTGTAAAGTGAGCGGAAGTCACAGCCCCTTATGGGCTGTATTTGGCACATGCGAGGGATTTCACTTGCCGTTTCAAACATTTCCTGCTGTTCGCCGAACGGTCCCTGTTGCTGCTGGCTTCTCACGGCTTGCTCAAGTCCCGGGCAGCGGCATCTGGTTTCCAATTGCTGCAACTGCCTGCAGCATTCACGAAGGTATTGCTGCTGGTTGTCCCATGCTCCCCCCTGGCTCTGCTGCCTCAAGAACATTTGGCAGTGCCTAAGCTGCTGCTGCTGCTGGAACTGCTCCCGGCAGCTCTGTCCCCGAGGGTTTTCTTCGTCGAATTCGACGGTGGTGCGGTAAATGGAGGCGTTGGCAATGAGGAAGAGGAGTGTAAAGGTAGCTAGGAGGAGAGCGAGCTTAGCCATTGCTTACTATTAGGGTTTTTTTTATTTATTTTCTTTTTGCTGATTGATGGTGAGAATTGGTGTGGTGATAGGAGTATTTTTATAGTAAAATTTGGACATGCATGGCTTAAACGTGTAAGATGGCTTGGTGAGGGTTAGGTGTTCGATGCTTGTGATTCATGATCACACGTAGGCTTCACATGCAATTTGATGGCATAAATTGTTGTTTAGGGAATGAAATAGGGTGAACAAGATAAAGGTGTTTACTCATATATTATCGTGCTCTGCTTAAAGTAAAAGTGAGCAAATTGTTGAGCAGATCACCTCGACCAGGATGTTGTTTGGTGACATCGAACACATCACCTCAACCGGGATGTTATTGGTCACCTCGACCAGAATAATATGTGGTGACCTCGAGCACATCACCTTAACCAGGATATTATTGGTCACCTCGACCAGAATAATATGTGGTGACCTCGAGCACATCACCTCGACCAGGATATTATTGGTCACCTCGACCAGAGTAATATGTGGTGACCTCAAGCACATCACCTCGACCAGGAGGTTATTGGTCACCTCGAGCAGATTATCTTGACCGGGATGTTATTGGTTACCTCGACCAGAATAATATGTGGTGACCTTAAGCACATTTTCTCAACCAAGATGTTATTGGTCACATTGACCAGGAAGTTACCAGGAAACACGATTCACTCAAAACATTTTCTCCGAAATATTAGGAACCATATTCTTAATGGGCTAAAAATTAGTAGTTTTCTTGAAAATTCTAGGGAAGAGGATAAAAACCGCTATAGTTTCCTATAAAAACCCTAGGAAGGGGAAGGAAATAGGGGACTCTCCTTTCTCTCTCTCTCTCTTTCTGAGCAACTGAACTCATTGGACATTTTCCTCTCTCTACCACTGAGAAATTTCTCTTTCGCTTATGATTTCTTTAAGATTAATTATTCTCAATTATTTTCCTTTAAATTTACTTAAAAGCTTTTTTGTTTAAAGCAATCATAATTAAGCCACATGAATTGTGGTATGAGTTTTTCCAATTAAGACCCAAATCACTGACTTGAACGTCGGAGGGTTCTCGCCGGAAAAACTTCAGGCACCTCCTAACTGTTGGTTGTGCTCACAGGTTATCTGTTCATGGATCGTCTGCTCATGGATTGTCTGCTTATTAATCGTTTGCTCATGGATTGTCTGCTCATGCGTTGTCTGCTCATGGATTGTCTACTCATGAGTTATCTGCTCATAGATCGTCTGCTCATGGATTATCTGCTCATGAGTTGTCTGCTCACAGAACATCTGCTCATGGTGCTAACTAATCAGCGGCTTCCCACCAAACAAATTTAATGCTGATGCATGGATCTGAGATTTGACCAACTCATCTGAATTTCGGCATTAACAATTGTTTTTGTTTGTTTACGGAATTTTCTTTATATAACTCGAGTAAAAAATATCCCCTTAGGAGATCATGAGAGGATAGATTTTATGGCGCAATCAATTTACTAGAATAATCTAAGTTAGATAGTATTTGCTTTTTTACTTGAAATCTAAATGTGTATGAATGACTTTAAATGTATATGTTAAAATAATTTTTTTTTAATTTTTTGACGTTTGAGTATAAGTGGTAAGTTGTTTGTTTTTACAACTCAAAACATCTTAAATCTAACATTTTAACACTTATGACTTTGAAAGTGTTATATATAAAGTAAATAGATATATATTTATAGTGTTATCTAGTACAATAGTTTATAATATAGGTATTTATAAGGTAAGCATTTGATATATAATTTATGAAAAATAATTTTGAAAATATTATTCTTTATAATTTAACATAAAATTTATGCAAAAAAAATTGTTATCTAATAATAAAAGAATTTATTTAGAGTTCAAATTAAATGTATGTTAAGTATTTAATACCAAGTAAAAATAGAGATTAAAAGAAATTTTAATATGACATCTAATTATTAAGTAGGAAATAAATAAATTTAATTAGAATATTTTTGAGAAAAATATTAATTTTTCATTCAAACATTTTATCATTTAGATAAAAATCAGGAAATATAAAAAAAAAAATTATCAATAAACATATTTTTTCCTCTTACTGCCGTTCCAATAGCGGTTTTGTAATAATAGTAATGGCTTTCAGATGATTCCAAAGCCATCACGTGCTGAACAAACAAACAGTATAAGTTTTTGTGCAATTCGTGCGTAGAACTAATCTACGAGGAAGCACGCATGCAGCAACTGGAGCTCGCAGCCCACCAACAAGATGAATGAAATATGAAAAACAAAAAAACGACGTCGTTTTGTAGCAGGCGCTGCATAACCGTCCATTTGTAAGCAAGTTTCGTCAGCAAACAATGCAGAGCCACACCATCAAAATCTATCTTCCAAATTGTCCACGTAGCAATCACATGCAATTAATTTATACTCACAAATTCCGTAACAAATGAGTTGAATCTATCTGACTGTCGGGAATTTCTGTATTGTAGCATCAGACCACTCGAAGAAAACCAGCCACAGTGCAAACAAAAGCAAGCTGAAATATCTAATAACCACCATAGGAATCATTTCAAGGCAGCATTTTCATCAAACACTACGTGTAAGTAAGCCGAAATTCAAGCATCAAACCATTCATCGACTGAAAATTTTACAAAATTTTAATTCATTTGACAGGATTTAGCGACACATATATATACATTTAAATATGATCATGAGGATAACTGGATAAGGAAGTAGAGAACGAATCCTTCCAAATTAGTGTACCAGGAGAGCACGTGAATCAAGTGCTGACATGGAGTCAATAAAGTGGCAGGCAAAATGATCATGCATGAGGCAGCCTTCTCCTGTCTTCCGGATTGAGGTTGTTGCGGCTGAGAATGAGTTCTTGAATTCAGATATTGGGTTAATACAAGTATACGACTCTCAATTCTGAATTAGCTAGTTTTTAAATATTAGTTATGCTCAGGGGTTTATATGGTTTCAGAGTCAAATTCCCTTATGAGTGAGATAGCCTACTCTAATTTCTGAAGTAATCACACAGAAAGACTGGTTTTTTCGACGAAGGGTCGAAGAGATTTTATATTGGCTGAGAATGAACCTTAAGGTCTGTGTATAAACTTAATGGAATCCTCAACTCTAAAACTAAATTTTAAATATAAGTTAAGCTCATAAACTTAATTTTTACGTAATATTAGAGCGAGACTCATGCAACAATGATCCTACACTAATTTATATAGTAAGCAATTTTCTAGAATGGTGAGAACTAATTAGTTCACAGTTTCTTTCTTTCTTAAAACAAATTAAGACTCTGATGTTACATTGACTAATTTTTTCTCCTCCACAATATACATATATAACTCTTTGAGTAGTTTTTTTTTTTTTTAAAAGGAGCAGTTAATTTCATAAAACTTCATTAGGATATGCTTTTTTTTTTATTATTTAAAACGCCGTTAGAAGCATTTGTGTGACACTGATTTCTTGTGCAATTACTATATTAGTTCCAATTTAAAAAACATTTTAAATAGTAAACGAAAATGACACATCGGTCCCTCTTAAAATATTGATGTTAACGGAAGAAATGGAACAGTGGAGGTATTTTTAGCTTTTAGGGTTTTGTAAATGTGGTAGGGATTTAAATTTGAGGGTTTAGAAAATTTTTAAAAATTGAAGAAAAAACAGGTTGAAAGAAGAAAATTTTGATTTTGTAAGAGATTTCACATTCAACCAAACTAAATTTTTAACGATTGTAACAGAAAAGTAACAAATGTTATCCCTCCATATATTGTGGTAATGATTCGATCCTTGGTAATAACCCACCCATTTATTGAAAAGATGTTTATTAATTTACATAGCCTCTTAAGTCTACATGCACTCACTCGCCAAAAACACACGATGATGTGCTTAATTAATTACTATTACTAGACCAACAAGCACGGAGATTAGCTAGTATGAGATTATTCTAAATTAATTAAAGTCCTCGAGGTTTGGGAATGCAATTGTGTTAAATACTTATTGGAAGAGCTTTGCCGTCCTAATAGTTCTACCCGGCTCGAATTTGTATTAGTTGGGACTTAATATGATTTTCGAATACCAAATAGTCTCTTGTACCAAAAAAACAAAATTACTACTACTAAGTAGCTATAATCACTCAAACCTCCAGCTAATTAAATACTAGAGCACAAGTGATTAGCTTAATTTATTCCTACTACGCATACAGCTACGCACATCTTCATCATCTCTACGCATGGGCTGCATTTGGCACATGCGAGGCGTTTCACTTGCCGTTTCATACATTTCCTGCTGGCCGCCGTGCGCTCCCTGTTGCTGCTGGCGTCTCAAGGCTTGCGCAAGCCCCAGGCAGCGGCATCTGGTATCCAATTGCTGCAATTGCCTGCAGCTTTCGCGGAGGTGTTAGTGCTGGTTGTCCCATCCTCCCCCCTGGCTCTGCTGCCTCAAAAACATTTGGCAGTGCCTAAGCTGCTGCTGCTGGCAATGCTGGCCCTGAGGGTCAACATTTTCATCGATCTCGACGGTGGTTTGGTACATTGAGGCGTTGGCAACAAGGAGGAAGAGTGCAAAGGCAGCTAGAAGGGGAGCGAGCTTCGTCATTTGCTTGCTGTTGGCGATTTGAGTATTAGGGTTTATATGTTCTGTGTTGGTTGATGGTGAGAACTGGGGTGGTGACGGGGTGTATTAGTAATAAAATTTGGGCATTGCATGGCTTAAACGTGTAAGATGGCTTGGTAAGGGTTAATATTGGGGAAAAAGATTCTCCTGAGCTCTCATGAACTTTTAAAGATCTTGTGTCATGTGTCATTAAGTGATAGTGTATGAATATGACTTAATTTTTTTTATTTTATTAACTACCAATTACCACATGTATATTTGTTCAGGAGGAAATCAGATTAGGAGAGAATCTAGATCCTAGTATTGGATGCTTGTGATTCATGATCACACGCAGGCTCAACATACAAATTGATTGCGTATACTAGTGGTTTTTGTTTGTCCATGGACTTATGTATGCTTAGGGATTTTGCTTCTTTTGAAATTAATATCGTTCTAGAGTACTTCCTTTCAAAAGAAATTCGTCCTAGAGTTGATGGTAATCACTCCTTGCTAGCTTCTTTATTTGAAGTTTATCTCAATTTCAAAAGAGATTTTATGTAATGAGATATTTATTAATTTTTGAATTTGCTGCATTTTATATAAAAATGACAACGGGCAGTCTATTACGAGAATAAAGAATGCAGAATTATTGTACATTTTAAAATTTTACTTAATATAACCTACTAAATATAATATTTTACCTCTCACACCTCAGAAGATATATTGAATAATAGTTATTTTTTTTAAATAATAGATAATTTTGTGTTATGTTTCATAAAATAACTTATTCATCTGCCATAGAAGCTTTAAAAAATATATATTATCTTTTGGATTAGAATCAAATAATTAATTAAGAAATATTTATTCTTTCAAACATGAAATGGACTCTGGAGAGAGTAGAGTAGAGTAGAGTAGGACTGGCAATCGGTCAGCCCGAGCCCGAGCCCGAGCCCGAGTTCGAGCCCGATCAAAAAAATTTAAAGTCTGACCGTAAATGAACCCGACCTTTTGATCGACCTGACCCGAATCGGGTCAACGTTGGGTCAATCCCGACCTGACCCTACAAAAATTGTATTTCATGATTCAATAATTTGAGCAACTCAAATTACCAAAGCTAATGCCGGTGGCAGACTGTGTGGGTGGCTAAGTATGATGGTCGTTGGCTGGAAGGCGGACGCGGCAAGACGGCGACAATGCGCGGCTGGTTCACATCGTGATGTCGCGTGGCTGATTGCGATCGGAGATGGAGCAGGCTACAGGTGAGAGCGAGACAAATGGAGAGTGGAGACAGTTTGCGGCTGATTGGATGGTTATTGAATAGCTGGCGCGAGGCAAACGATGACGATGCTGGCTGACGAGACAACGGCTGAGTGAATGACGTGGGGTTTACCGGTTTGTCGCTGATTGCTTTTGTAAATTGTGATTCTGTTGTAAGTGTATGTGGTATGTGATTTACTGAAGAGTGAAGCGTGGGTGCTTGTGTGATGCTTGATCTGTGTCCTATGATTTGTGCGTGTGATGTTGTGATGTGCGCATGTACTGTGTTTAGATCTTTTTTTTAAAATGGTGTCAGGTTGGGTCGGCTTAAAGTCTGGGTCAAGTCGGCTTTAAGTTTGATCCTGATCTGAAATTTAATCGGACCTTAAAATTTTGGCCCGAATCTTATTCGAAACTCAAAAATTCGGATCAAAATTCGAAAGTCAGATAAATCGGACAAAAAATAAGGTAAAATTACCAAGACTAGAGTAATATTAGAGACAATTTAATTTATAGCAATAAGAATAATGTAGCCATATTATCTTATTTCTACATGCATTTAACATATTTTTAAATTAAGAACAATAATAATTCAATGTATAGGACGATAATAAGTATTACTATAACATAGTTCGTTTCGTGATTCCAAGGCTATCACGTGATTCATAAACAAAGAAAGTCAGGTTTATGGCAATTCGTGCGTAGAGGCTAGCAGGCCTGTAGCCCACCCACAAGATGAATGAAAACAATTTTATTATCAAACTAACGATGTCGTATTGCAGCATGCCATTACATGACTGAGACCGTCCGTCGTGTGTAGGCACAAGTTTGATCAACATCAAAACCCAACCATCCAATCGTCCATGTACTTAATTACATGCAGAATGTACATTTTCAGATCATGTAAATTTATGGACAGTCCAATAATAGAGCTAGTAGTAAATGATAGCATTAGTTGTCAAACCACCTTAATAAACCAGCTTAAAATTTCCGTCTGCATTATTATTTGAAACAGAGCTTGTTTCAATACCAATTTAGAAATCAAACAAGCTAAGTATCAAAGGATCAAAACCTCACCAAGACCCCGTGCAGGAACACTACCTTGCCTATAGAATCACACAGTAAATCCAGGCTAAATCCAAAGCAACTGCCAACAGAATTAAAACAGACGAACAAAACATAGCATATATACACAAACAAGACAATTTATTCATGAATCAGAAAACCAAAGCCTTATTAGAGGCCATTTCAGAGTCCGACAACAGAAAACAAAAGCTTATTATAAGCATAGCATAAAACATCGTTTTGCAGCTTAATCTAAGTCATTAAGGCCACAAACGAAACAGAAAACAGAAAGCAAAACCAAAGAACACAGACTCTGGCAGTGGACCAGGGTGCCATTAAAAACCACCACGCAGGCGAAGGACAAGATGTAAAGTAGACTCCTTCTGGATATTGTAGTCAGCCAAAGTACGCCCATCCTCCAGCTGCTTCCCGGCAAAAATCAACCTCTGCTGATCTGGAGGAATCCCTTCCTTGTCCTGGATTTTAGCCTTCACATTATCAATGGTGTCTGAACTCTCAACCTCCAGGGTGATGGTTTTTCCCGTCAATGTCTTCACGAAAATCTGCATTCCTCCACGCAGTCTCAGCACCAAATGCAGTGTGGATTCCTTCTGAATGTTGTAATCTGCAAGGGTCCTCCCATCTTCAAGCTGCTTGCCTGCAAAAATCAACCTCTGCTGGTCTGGTGGAATGCCCTCCTTATCTTGGATCTTGGCCTTCACATTATCAATCGTGTCTGAACTCTCTACCTCCAGAGTGATTGTTTTTCCAGTGAGAGTCTTCACAAAAATTTGCATGCCACCACGAAGGCGGAGAACCAAGTGAAGGGTGGACTCCTTCTGAATGTTATAATCTGCAAGGGTCCTACCATCTTCAAGCTGCTTGCCAGCAAAAATCAACCTCTGCTGGTCGGGAGGAATGCCCTCCTTATCTTGGATCTTGGCCTTCACATTATCTATGGTGTCTGAACTTTCCACCTCCAAAGTGATGGTCTTCCCAGTCAAAGTCTTCACAAAGATCTGCATACCTCCACGAAGGCGAAGGACCAAGTGAAGAGTGGACTCCTTCTGAATATTGTAGTCGGCAAGGGTCCTTCCATCTTCAAGCTGCTTACCAGCAAAGATAAGCCTCTGCTGGTCAGGCGGGATGCCTTCCTTGTCTTGAATCTTAGCTTTAACATTGTCAATAGTATCCGAACTCTCAACTTCTAAGGTAATGGTCTTGCCAGTAAGAGTCTTAACAAAGATTTGCATACCACCACGGAGACGGAGCACCAAGTGGAGGGTTGACTCCTTCTGGATGTTGTAGTCAGCTAGAGTACGGCCATCTTCAAGTTGTTTGCCAGCAAAGATCAATCTCTGCTGATCGGGAGGGATGCCCTCCTTGTCCTGAATCTTAGCCTTGACATTGTCGATTGTGTCAGAGCTTTCAACCTCCAAAGTTATAGTTTTACCAGTCAGGGTTTTCACAAAAATCTGCATACCACCCTGAGACGAAGTACCAAATGAAGGGTTGATTCCTTCTGGATGTTGTAGTCTGCAAGTGTGCGACCATCCTCAAGTTGTTTGCCAGCAAAAATAAGCCTTTGCTGGTCTGGTGGGATTCCTTCCTTGTCCTGAATCTTGGCTTTGACATTGTCAATAGTGTCGGAGCTTTCCACCTCAAGGGTGATAGTTTTTCCAGTGAGGGTCTTTACAAAGATCTGCATACCACCCCTGAGACGAAGGACCAAGTGAAGAGTGGACTCCTTCTGGATGTTATAGTCAGCAAGAGTGCGACCATCCTCGAGCTGTTTACCGGCAAAGATGAGTCTTTGCTGGTCTGGTGGGATCCCTTCCTTATCCTGGATCTTGGCTTTTACGTTATCAATGGTGTCAGAGCTTTCGACCTCAAGGGTTATGGTCTTGCCGGTGAGAGTCTTCACAAAGATTTGCATCTGTTAGAACCAAAAGAACATAACATCAGATTTGCTAATAAAAATCATTTACCTCCTCAATGAAACATGAGTCATACTATCAATTTCAAAAATATGAGTCAAACTTCTCAATGAAGGGTTTTTGATATTTGATTAGTTTCATAATTACCAAAGAATTCCCAAGAACCAATATAATATCAAGGGAAAAGAAACGAGACAATCATAAAGAGCCTTCCATGGTAATACTTTGTGTTGACATACATTAAATTTGATATACCTAATATATCAAATTGTTAGTCACATAATATAACAATTGGGTCTTCAAATCACATAAAGAAAAACTATATATATATATATAGGTTTTAAAAAAAAACAAATCAAAGACTGTACTGATAAATCTAATACTACAAAAGCGCTATAGGACTCAAGAACAGCCACAATTCCACAGAACGCTAATAAAATTTTTTATGTAATTCACAATATGTCAACAAACAAATTACTTTCTATGGATAAAAAAAAAAAAAAAAACCTAACCTCGTAAATAAAAAAAACGTAATATACGAAAAATTCAATCTAATCAAGAATCCACTTTTAACAAATTAAATAAAAAATTATGAAGAATCGGGAGAATTATTGAAAAAAGAAAAAAAAAATTACCTTGAAAGGCTTGAAAGCAAAGAGAACAAGATGATAATTCGTAAATTCAGAGGAGAGAAATTTCGATAAATGAAGGCTCCAGTGGTTGGGCTCGTTATTTATAGCGACTTCGGCAGCGGTAAAGTAGTTGATAGGAGACAAATCGTAACGTGCCACGTGTTACATCAATACTCACACGGCACGCTTTCCTTTCGTGATCACTGGACGTGAGCTGGACTTTACGACCTTCTAATAAAGCAAGTGTAAAACGGATTTTGCTCTTTTGTCCCATACGGCAAGTGGTTTTATAGGATTACAAGTTGAACAACTAGGAGATGTTTTGTTTTATTTTATGTCTTTATTTTTTTAATTAAAAATAATCTCCTAGTTGTTATAATTCTTTATATATTCCTTACTATTAAAACGGTTAACAAAAATGCCTAATTATTTGTTTAGACAATTTGCGTGGCTTTTTAAAATTATTCAATACATTCTTACTTAATAAATGTCAGTTTTAAATTATATTAAACACAGCCACTATTTAAAAACAAAAAATAGTCCAACAATGATGAAAAGTAATGATAAATATATCGTTTCACCAAAAAAATGATGAACATATTTTAAATAATTTATAAATAAAATGGCCAATTGGCAATCGATCCAAAGCCTAAGGATTAAAATGAAATTTGCCCCTTCTGGAGTTTATCAAAGTTTTGATTACCAAGACATTCCGTATCAGAGTTTTATTTGTTCAAAGTTTGAGCTTGGACGCTACGGAAGACAGTAATGAGATGAATTTGCTTTTTAATCCAATTGATGGGAAAATCAACGACGCTAGTTTTCTTGTTGTCACTTGCTGTGTTTCCAACTAATCCACAAAAAAAAAAAAAAAAGGGCACAAGATCTAACGATTCATCCACTTATTTGATCATCTTCAAATAATAAGATAGCAATTTGATCATCTTCGAGTCCAGCCGCCGAAACACTGCTTCAGGCTTTATTTTATTTTATTTTATTTTTTAAAATAGACCAGTGACGGAAAAGTTTTTTAGGTGCCCGTAAACTGGATGAAAATAGGCGAAAATATCCCATTTCCAATTCAGTCCCCCAGCGCAGTCACATTCATCCAACTTTAGAGCCCTCATGATTTGCATTTTCTGGAAATTTTCTAACACAAAATTATTTAACTACTTCATTTGGAAAATAAAACCACATATTATTGGAGTCTTCACCTGCTTCCCTAATTCCAATAGAAATTTAGGAGAAAATGCTGATGCATTTAGGCTATGTTCAACTGGAACCAACGGCCTATAAAAATAAAATAAAATAAAATGTTGATCAAATGGAACCCCACAGCAAAGAAATCAAAATAAATCCAACATGTTAATTAAACATGTATTTATTCAAGAAAGAAATTCTTAGAAATGATAATGTGACCTTAAATCCAACACAACAAACATAGTTCAACAACCGAAATTAACTTCAAACGGTTTTCACAAACTTAAATAAAAGCCATTTTACCAATGGCAAGCAAACATTGACCACACAGAGTAAACATGAGAGACTGAAAGCAAATAAAAAACACACACTCAGGTGACCAAACTCAGAAACCTCCACGAAGACGGAGCACAAGATGCAGAGTGGACTCCTTCTGGATGTTGTAATCAGCAAGAGTCCTTCCATCCTCAAGTTGCTTTCCAGCAAAGATCAACCTCTGCTGGTCTGGTGGAATCCCCTCCTTATCCTGGATCTTAGCCTTAACATTGTCAATTGTGTCCGAACTCTCAACCTCCAATGTGATGGTTTTCCCAGTGAGTGTCTTCACAAAAATCTGCATACCACCACGGAGGCGAAGAACCAAGTGGAGAGTGGATTCTTTCTGGATGTTATAGTCTGCAAGAGTCCTTCCATCTTCAAGCTGCTTTCCAGCAAAAATGAGCCTCTGCTGATCTGGTGGGATACCCTCCTTGTCTTGAATTTTGGCTTTCACATTGTCAATGGTGTCAGAGCTTTCTACCTCAAGAGTGATTGTTTTTCCTGTCAGGGTTTTCACAAAAATCTGCATACCACCACGGAGACGGAGCACCAAGTGGAGGGTTGACTCCTTCTGGATGTTGTAGTCAGCTAGAGTACGGCCATCTTCAAGTTGTTTGCCAGCAAAGATCAATCTCTGCTGATCGGGAGGGATGCCCTCCTTGTCCTGAATCTTAGCCTTGACATTGTCGATTGTGTCAGAGCTTTCAACCTCCAAAGTTATAGTTTTACCAGTCAGGGTTTTCACAAAAATCTGCATACCACCCCTGAGACGAAGTACCAAATGAAGGGTTGATTCCTTCTGGATGTTGTAGTCTGCAAGTGTGCGTCCATCCTCAAGTTGTTTGCCAGCAAAGATGAGCCTTTGCTGGTCTGGTGGGATCCCTTCCTTATCCTGAATTTTGGCTTTGACATTGTCAATGGTGTCCGAGCTTTCCACCTCAAGGGTAATGGTCTTTCCAGTGAGGGTCTTTACAAAGATTTGCATGCCACCCCTAAGCCGAAGAACCAAGTGCAGGGTCGACTCCTTCTGGATGTTATAATCGGCGAGGGTGCGCCCATCCTCAAGCTGTTTACCAGCAAAGATAAGCCTCTGCTGATCTGGTGGAATCCCTTCCTTGTCCTGGATCTTAGCTTTGACATTATCAATGGTATCAGAGCTTTCAACCTCAAGGGTTATGGTTTTTCCGGTGAGAGTCTTCACAAAGATTTGCATCTATTGGATAAAAAAAACACCACATCAGTATATATTCATACAGAACAACCAAATGAAACAAGCAAAACTAAATACTATACATGTACACTCTATTTACGACTCAAAAGAGGCAAATATATAACAACATCTAGCATAACCAATAACACTGAGTTGAAGAAGATGCCGTCACTACATAATTCAAAGACACTTTATGCTTCCCATAAATGTGCAGGTTTCTCAGAGCAAAAATTGACTATAAATGGACAAAGGTAAAAGGACGAAATGCTATTTTCAAGAACAATCAACCACCATAACGAAAGATTTAACGATTTCAACTTTTTTTTTTAAGGATGAAATGCTATTTTCAAGAACTATCAACCACCATAACGAAAGATTTCGCGATTTTGCCTTTTTTTTTAAAGGACGGAATGCTATTTTCAAGAACAATCAACCACCATAACAAAAGATTTCGCAATCTCGCGTTATTTTTTAAAGACAACCATATTAAACACCAGACTTGAGTTGATCTTTTTTTACCCCACAAATCTTATAGAATTACAAAGTATGCCCATATTAAACACCTAAAATTTTAAGATTATCTCAGAAAGAGCACTAAAACTCCACCAATCAAAACCTAAATAAAATCCACAAAGCTGATTATTAAGTGTCACCTGGCCATAATTATCAATTCAAACAACAAATAAGCGATCGCCTACCCACAGCCTATCAAAAGAAAATAATTACATCACCATATGAAGATGAACAACAAAAGATCAAACCCTAATTCACAAATTAATCGACAAAACATCGCATCATGGCAACCAAATCAATCATTAAACTAAATATTAATAAGAAAAGATAAACCAAAACACAAGGAGAGTAATTGTTATTACCTTGAAAAAGAGATTCAAAGAAGGCCTTAATCAAATTGAAGGTGAAGATTATCTGAGAAATTGTGAGGAAAAACGAGACCCGAGGTCCTCAATTTATCGACGCGATTGACAATGCAATGACGATATTGTCCTAAATGAATCCAATAGAATAATACCACGTGTTCAACATTGAAGTGTCCTTTCCTGGCTCACACGCCGAGATGAGTTTTTTTATTAGATAATTTTTAAAATTTCTCCTGAGATTTGCGGTTGATGTAAGTAGATAATTAAAATTATTTTATTTATAAAAAATTTCTACCATCAATTAAATTTTCTGTTGACTGATAATTAACTTTGAAAAGACTCTATTATTACTGGTGACAGTGCACTGAGATTCTTTACAATCCTCTTCAGTCAACTAGCTAACATCCCATGAAGTTGAGATTAAAATAGCAAAAATAGTCGGTGTTTTCACGCGAGCATCGTCTTTACATCTCTGAATTTCTCGCAAAGGAGAGAAATCAGTAACTAACAATGAAGCTCCACATTCTCTCACAAAGTTGGGTATGTTGTCTTCAGCTTCTCCCTATGTAATTTACACAGAATTAAATGAAGTCCCGAATTTTAATGTTTCATTCAGTTTCTTAGCAAATGAAAGAAAAACAATGAAAGAACATTCAGCTTAGCTAATTTTATAACCAAAACATCATTAAAAGAAGGATAAGCATTCAATTAACAAATGCAAGATGTTTCATAGCCTACATGTGGGTATTCTTGAAATGTAAAAAAACCTTTACCTGAAACAAGAAAAAAAGGATTTGAAACGTTTCTTCTATGTTTCTCTGAAGAAGACGCAAGCCCCTTAACATAAATCCTAGCTGTCTGGCTTTAGCACCCAAGAACTGATCAAAAAGATTAAAAGCCACAGCTACGGGAACATTGTTCTTGTTCGCCTGATCAACATCGTGGATCAAAGCCCAGTTATCTCTCACAAGTTGATCCCTGAACATCCAGTAAACGACCGGGCCCCTTTTTTTATCCAATGATCCTTGTTTCAAAACCCGAATCCTGCCCGGCTGAACGGCGGTTGATGGTGGAGTCAGAGATGCCATTGATTTGCAAAGAGTGGTGAGTGTGGGATAGTGGATGTGTCTACTAACATGCGGCAGGAGTGCCTAAGTTACGAGAGAGGAGGAGAGACGATGATCGCGTGAAAACGCCGATCATTTTTGCTATTTTAATCTCAATTTCATGGGATATTTGCTAATTGACTGAAGAGAGTTGCAAAGGATATCAGTCTACTGTCACTAGGAATAATATAATCTTTTTAAAATCAATTACCAATCAACAGAAAATTTAAATGACAGCAAGTGATTTTTTATAAATAAAATAATTTTAATCATCTACTGACAACAATTTTAAATTTAATGGGAGATTTTTAAAAATTATCCTTTTTCTATATTCCCTGACAGCAGAAGCGGACATCTTCAGAAGACATTTTGGCATATGGTTTTATTGTCTACCACGCGCGCTTGATACGAGTGTGCCACGCTGGCTTGTTTCTCATGGTTTTTTTTCATCATTTAAGTTTAAAGATTTATTTAAATTTATTTTAAAACGATTAAAAATAAGTTAATTTGAAAAGAAAAAAGTAACTTTTGATGTGTTTATTAACTGTATTAATATAATGAATCAAACTACCGAGATTCTGGAGTACGAAAAATTTCAATTACGAAAAGAACATGGGATTGAAAATTCTTGATTAGATTAATAATTTATGTTGTGAATTTTTTATAAAATTAAAAAAAAAATTGAGATTTATTGATCATGCAAAGAAATTAGTCCATTAGAGTTAGAGGATTTTCAATCAAGCTATGAATTTCAATAATATCATATGCTGTGTTAGTTTGTGCGCAAATTTATTTAAATGTTTCGTGCATTATTCTTGTATTTAAGAAGTTTGACAAACAAATTACTTTTTTATATTCCATTGTGTATGTTACTTTAAACATAGAAAACAAATCCCATTACCATCCAAATGTTATCCTTATACAGTCGTATGTACAATCAAATTATAGTAATTCATAGTACACCAATTGTAACTTATGTTGAAAAGTCAAAAAAAAAAAAACTTTTTGACATGCTTGACTTTCTAGTCGCAATACTAGAAGTATCGATGAAGCATGTGGCTGGATCACAGCCAAATGAGTTGATGAAGCATGTGACAACTTGGTAAATTCACAATAATTTTGACAAATTGGTAAATTGTTGGTGAGCACTGAATTTATAATAGTGCAAACTACTTCCTATAAATAGAGAAAGTTTTTCATTTGTAAAGCATCCTAAAATTTGAGAGAATAACAATTCAATTATAGAATTGCTAAGAGAGTGAGCAATTGGAGAGTATATGTATTTGAGAGATTTTTCCTTTCAAATATTTATGAGAGTATTGGGTGTATTTAGGTTTTAGAAAGTGATGTTTCTTTACTCAAATATTGTATTCTAATAATTGTTAGTAATATAATTATTTTTTCTCTTACTCTCATGGATATAGGCAAAATTGCTGAATCACGTTAAATCTTGTGTCATTTATTTTATGTGATTATTTGGTGCGCTCCATTTCGCATTTCCGTGCACAACAACTTACTGATGTACCAAAAAAAAATTTTTGTGCACTTGAGGTATCAACAAAATATATCTTCACTCAATATATGTATAATAAATTCGAGCTCCATTCGAGATGGTTGTCAACTTGTTTAATGCACCCTCCACATCAAAGTCAGCTCCACGACATGGTATAGTAATAAATCTACTACAATGATCAATCTATAGCATGAGACTATCTAATCTAAAAGTCATAAATTGTATATATAAAAGGATTAATTTTGGATTACCCTTATCATGACTTGACTATCTTTATATCACCTCATCTCATATTTTAAAACCATAATTTACATTGTTAAGAATATAAAAAAAAAAATTCACCAGCTCAATCCCATTTTCCCCTTATCTTTATAATAAAAATAAGGGTAATTATCCACCGTCCACCTGTTTTTTTATATTTTTTAAAAAATACACAATTCTTAATTTTTTTACTGAGTTGCACTTGAAGTTATATTTTTTTTGCACTTGTCCACCGCTGTCTTTAAACCGTTAAGACTTTACTGAGGTCATAAGGGTATAATGGTAATTTCACCTGTGTAATTTGGATAATACTCCATTAGTTTTCTTAATGGTTTAAAGACGGCAGTGGATATGTGTAAAAAAATATAATTTCAAGTGGAGTTCAGCAAAAAAAACTAAGAATTGTGTATTTTTAAAAAAATTACAAAAAAAAACAGGTGGACAGTAGATAATTACCCTAAAAATATTTTTAAAAAGGAAAATTATCAACCATATATCCTTAAATGACACTCGTATCAAACGTGTTACAATACTTTTAACGTATATGACCCATATACCTTAAGTTGACAAAAGACGTCTGCTGTCCACCAAATCGTTTTATGCCGTTAAGAAATTAACAGAATTTTAGCAAAATAATTATTTTACCCTTTAAACTCAAATCAACTTAAAAAAATAATTTTACCCCAAAAATAAAGCAAGCCAAAATGTAACCATTGGAGTCAATAATGTTTTTACAACCACTTTTCTATAATTAATGACATTTTTCTCTTTTTGTCTTTTGAGTTATAGTGAAACGATGTCGTTTCTCTGTAAATTTTTTGTTTGTAAAGATCGAGTGCAATGATGTCTTTTTTTTAAATTTTAATTACAGTGAAACTACAGAGTCTAATGTTTTTAGGGAAAATGCAATTAAAACGACGTCATTCCGCCCAACAAAAATGACACCATCTTTCTTTACAGCCTCTCCTATATTAAAAGACTATATTACCCCTATGACGTCAGCATGTTCTAACGGCAGTAAACGGTTTGGTGGACGGCAGACGTCTTTTGTCAACTTAGGGTATACGAATGATATACATTAAAAGTGTAGTAGCACGTTTGATACATGTGTTATTTAAGGGTATATGGCTGATAATTTTCTTTTAAAAATAATTAATTCACTAAAAATAATATGAAATTTAGGCTATCCAAAATTATCACTTTTTCAGCGTATAAGAAATTAGGTATAGTTCTATTTATTTATTTTTTCGAAGTCAACTAGGTGTGTGAATACGAATAGTCAAATACTCAAATAATATAAGATGCTTATTGCATGATATTCTGAAAATACTAGTATCATGTCTTCCACTCTTTATGGCGAAATGAAATCAAATTAGCATGCGGCCATGCTTCATACTTGAGCGTGGGTTTGTCACCATCCACTTAGCAATTAATCAATTATATCCTCATATTTTCTCCACAAAAAAAAATCAATAACTTTATCCAATTAACACCTTTACATCTTTTGCCATTAAAGAGAGTTAGAACTTACGGTGCCTTCACTATTACATAATCGAATGGATTGAAATCAAAATGAATTTGAATGAGAATTAAAATAAATTATTTTTTTAAATCATGGGTCTTGAAATGACAGAATGATAATAATCTGTATTCTCATTATTATGTTGGTCTTTAATTAATTATTATCGTTATCATTATTCAAAAAATTATTGTTAATAATACTAATGAAATAATAAATAATTTTAAAAATAATAGCAAATGATTAACAACAATAATAATGACTAAAAACAACAGCAATAAGTTAGATAACTAAAATAATAATAACAACAACAAGAAGAAAAAGAATGATGATGATAATTGTTTTGCTATTCAATTCTATTAAGATCCCACATCTATTAGGTAATGTACTAGTTGGTAGTTTATTAATCGTAAATCACTCTCTTAGAAGCCGATTTTTAAGAGTGAGGTCTACCTTCTGGGTTCGTAACAATTGGTATCAAAGTAGTTCGATTCTCTGAAGTTGGCTCTTACCATAGCAGTACTGGCTTTGTGATCTAGAGGTGTGACTTAGTCAGGGTGCGTGAAAATGATGTAGACGTCAATCCTAAAAGATGGTGGAATGTTAGGATCCTATATTAACTAGGTATGTGATTAGTTAGTAGTTTATTATCTCTATGACACCCTCCTCTTACAATCCAATTTTTAAGAGTGAGTTCTATGTTGAATTCTACCTTTTGGGTTTGTAAGGGGCCGTTTGGTATCGTTTTTGGGCTAGTGTTTTCATTTTCATTTTCGGAGTACTGATATAATACATGTTTGGTGGGCTGAATCCAAAAACAAATTGCAAAATAAGAAATCCAAATCTACTTTTTATAACTAACAAAGCAAAAACATGTTTAACATGTTCTCTACGTATTACAAAGCCAAACTCAAAAACAAATCAAAAAACAAAAGCCAACAAAAAATTTCGTTCACGAATTTCCTGATCTACTCACAACGAAGCTGACTCACGGTGCTCTCTCTACCTCCTTTCTTGATCTGCTCACAACGAAACTCTCTCTCTCCCTCTCCTTATCTTCGCCGATCTACACACAACAGCAAGCTTTCTGTCCTTTTCTCTCCAGATCTGCTCTCTCTCTATGTGCCCATCTCGGTTGATGCACTTCATCGATCGACGTCGCTGCTGCTTCATCTCGATCGACGTCGCTGCTGCTTCATCTCCGTCGCCGCTAGTGCGCCATCTCGCCAACCACTGCTGCTCCATCCAACTACCTCGACTGCTTTTGCCCTCTCGGCTCCATCTTTGTTATGTGAGTTGCTGATATTTTCTTTTTTAAGGCTTGCATACAATCGAATTTGCTATCCATTGGGTTTTAATTTGCTTGGGAAAATGGTGAATGTTGAGAATCTTTGTGTTTGCTAGTAATTTTTTGTATCATTCCCCTTCTTTCTTATATTTAATAATTATTTTCTATTTGGTAAATATGATTTTGTTGGCATGAGATTGATTAAATTGGTGTTAGTATAAGAACATTGTCCAGTTTAATTGGATGTTGGCAAACTGCTACCGTGAATTATATTCGATAGGTAGTTATTTTTTAAAATGTGAATTAATTTTTTTAAAATGTGGTTTGCTGTTTTGTTGCCGATACACATGTTCAGTTTGTTCTGTCACTCCATGAATACTATTTTGACATGAATTTGTGTTATTAAAAAAAGAAAATGATTTAGGTGTGTTAGCTTTTTTTCTCAGCCAAGTTGGAAAGATCAATATGTTGGCCTGGGCATTGCCATCAGAAATCATAAGGGAGAATTTGTAGCTGCTGCTGTAAAGAAATCCAGTTTTAATGACAATGTAGCAATCTGCAGAAGCTGAGACAGTTGATTGGGGTCTGGAAATTGCAAAAAATGCAGCATGTGTCCCTCTAATTGTAGAGTCTGATTGCAGCTTCTATGTGGCATGACTACACATGTAATGCATAATGTCTACCATGTAATTTTTTATAATTATTTTGTTTAAATTATGTGTCGTAATATATATCTTAATTATAATGTAAAAACAATGACAATGTAATTTTTTTTTATTAATGTTAAAACTAAAATTTATCATGTAATTTTTTATAATAATTTTGTTTAAATTATTATGGTATATTTGTGTATGTATTAGTTAAACAATTATTTTGTAACAATAAACATGACTTAAATGCTTAGTCGAAATTATTTTTGATTTATCTCCAGCAAGTGTCGCAGAGATGAATGCTACAAGAGATGGAATTATATAGTGTAAAAACAATGACAATGTCAAATTTCTTTTTAATTAATGTTAATTCTTAAACTTTATTATCATGTAATTTTTTTATATTAAATTTGGTTAAATTATTTTGTTGTATTTTTGTGTATTAGCTAAATAATTATTTTATGACTATAAATATAATGTAAATGATTAGTAAAAACTGTTTTTGAAAAAAACATTACCAAACGCATATTCTCTGTTTTTATCATTTTTAACTGTGTCTACCAAACGCATATTACTGTTTTCAATTTTAAAATATAGGATACAGAAAATGATACCAAACGCATATTTAAATTCGAAATACAGTAACTGCAAAACACCATTTTCATTTTCGTTTTTATTCTCAAAAAATACAGATTTAAAAACAATACCAAACGGCCCTAATATATTCTGTTTTTGGTTTGATCGGATTAGTTATTCAAATCAAATCAATCGGATTAGCTATTCAAATCAAATCAATCACAATCCGTATTTCGATCATATTAGCTATTATAATCAAATCAATCACAATCTAAATTCTAGCATTTTTTGGTATTCAGTAGCAACAATGCTTGACCGATGATGATTTGCTTTGGTGTGAGGTTGACGACTACCAATGCAATAGCAACGAGTGGCTCTATGAAGGCAATGCAATTCTAATGTTGCAATCAACAACAATTGCTAGTTAGATTTTGTGTTCAAATAGATTAAGGGATTTTGTGTTCAAATGGATTAGGGGGATTTGGTGATTCTCATTCCATTTTTTTCATTTTATATTTTTGTATTTCAATTGAGGACAAGTTGGGACTTGAAAATTTAGTTGAGGGTATCTTAGTCGGCTCTAAGAATGGGGTTCTAATTCCTAACCCCTTAGGAATCGTAACTCCAGTAATGAATCCTAATATTGTGCATGCTCCATGAAATTCATTTTCATTCCTTATCTCATTTAAATAAGTAAACATATTATTCATTTTCATTTTGTAATTCTCATTCTCATTACTGATTAATAAATATA
Organism: Citrus trifoliata; assembly: GCA_018350135.1. Taxonomy (NCBI): domain Eukaryota; kingdom Viridiplantae; phylum Streptophyta; class Magnoliopsida; order Sapindales; family Rutaceae; genus Citrus; species Citrus trifoliata. The sequence continues at coordinate 259,700 of VKKW01000225.1, read as the reverse complement.
TCGTTAAAAACATATCACATAATCTTTTCTTTAAAGAGTCAATAGTTGTTTTTTATCTATAATAATAATTTTAATATTTAAAGAGTAAGATAGATTTATAATATATTTTAGGGTGCCTTTTTTTTGGGGTGAAATGGCATCTTTATATTTGTTTCATAAACTGGAAATGATTAGTTTTTACTGAAATTAAAAAAAAAAACATTTATATTATGTTTTTAAAATAATATCTACCAAAAAAGTGAAAATGTGTTTAGTTACTTATCTAAAAATATAGGGACAATGAAAGAGAGCAATTAAAAAATTATTTTAAAAATACATTTTTTCAAGTAACTTTGTTTGTTTCAAATTTATATAACGTTTAATTTAATATTTATCTACTTATTTTAGAGAATATAAAACTTATAAATTTAGAATTAATTAAATATGTATATTAGCTATGACCTACATAAGTTTTTATCATTTTTACTAATAATTGAAGCTTTAAAAAGATGCTATGATAATTATAATTTTTCAAGAAAATTTAGAGCTGATAATTTTAACACATCAAGAAAAATAGAATAATGCATTAATATTTACCAATAACATACTAAAAAAATTAACTAATTGATTTGACAATATGTGGCCTCTTAACTATTTGTTTAGTATGACTTATTTAATGAAAATAAGTGGTTATTTGATTCTATAAGCTTTTTAAACTTTTTAATATTATTTTTTTAGTAGAGTTTTTAAAAATTAAATAAGTTATTGTGTCTCTATTAGTAAAAACTAAAAGCTCAAATTTTGGGAGTAGAGATTCAAAAAAAAATTTTTAATGTAAAATGTCTAAAACATCATTTACTTATTTTACAATCTTATCCCATTTATTTTGTAATATGACTTTAAAATTTTACCTATTAAAATATGAGAAAATATCCACCGTCCACCCGTTTTTTACACATTTTTTAAAAATACACAAATTCCTTCATTTTTTGGCTGGAATCCACCTAAAGTTACATTTTGTTTCACTTTTCCACTTCCTTTTGAAATCCGTTAAGAAAACTAATGGAAACTTAAAAAAATGACCATTTTACCCCCAAAACGAAAATTATAATTTTACCCTAAAAAATGCCACAAATAATAAGATTTAATTATGAATATTATTATTGGTACGTTAATGAAGTACAAAAAAATCTTAACTACTAGAGATTATAACTCAATGAATAATAAAACTTTATTTATCTTAAATTCAATTGATGGTTTGCGAGATTGGACTATTTTTAATATTACTGTTATAATTTAGCATTCTAATTACAGACATGTTTAAAAAAAAATTTGTATTTGATGGTTGTGGAATTAATTTCTTTATTGACCAATGAAAAAAATAATTAGATTTAATCTGATTATTTTTGGTAATTTTTAAGGTGAAATTGTAATTTTCGTTTTTGGGGGTAAAATGGTCATTTTTTAAGTTTCCGTTAGTTTTCTTAACAGATTTCAAACGGAAGTGGAAAAGTGAAAAAAAATGTAATTTTAGGTGGATTCCAGCCAAAAAATGAAGGAATTGTGTATTTTTAAAAAATGTGTAAAAAACGGGTGGACGGTGGATATTTTCCCTTAAAATATTTTTATAATTTTTTTAATTTTCATTAACAAATAATTTTTTTTTGCAAAAGTTCTGGCTATAAAATTTTGCCAATAAAAATTCTATTGAAATAAGTTTTGTTTGAAAAATTATACTAAATGAAGCCAAGGTCATAAATACGCCTTCATGTGGAATCATAAACAAAGAAAATCATAGCCCAACAAAAAAAAAAATTCTTATACTTTCCTTCTCAAAAATTTAAAAATGGTAACAATTTATTTTCTCAAAAAATGGGAACAATGCAAATAAAAGAATTAATGTTCCCAAAATGAGAATCAATGAATAGGAATGGGTTTCATTACCTTGTTTACTTTTGAAAATAACACAAGAATTGGAATGGGAATAATAGGTTCCACAAAAATTTAAGAATGAAATATAGATTTCTGATACCCTTGGGGAGTTGAGAATCAGAGTCCCTTACACCAAAGAGACGAATTTGCCCCCAATAAACTTCAATAATTACAATTTTATCCTTTAAATTAATGCAAAATATAAAAGGCCCAAAATTCATTAAAAAAAAAAAAGAAAAACGTATGTGCTCCTGAAATCCCTAACTCGGCCACACTCTCATCGATATTGTTGCTCTTCTTTGCCAGTTGTTGGTGATGGCGCAACTTTTCCATTGCTGCTCGCCTACTTCGGTGTCGATCCTGTATCTCCAAACAAGTAAGGGATTCATTTTTCCCAATTTCATATCTTATAATAAAATATTTTCATCTTTTGTTCTTGTTCTTTTTTATGGCTTTTTTCTTCAACTTTTTGATGACTTTTTTTCTTCAAAATATAATGAAATATTTTTATAAAAAAGACTCATCTGCTAATTTATTTTGATATTTTTTTTTAACGGGTAAAACTATGAATTTCAAGTGAAACTTGTTTTCAAGAGATTGTTTCTGGTAAGAGTCATTGGATAAACCACTTGATTTGGTTTATGGGTTCTTTTTTTATTAGATTCGTTGAGGTTGAGTTTGAGGGGCTAGTTTGTGACTTTGACTGGTTATTATTATTTGCTAGTGAAAATTTGAGAAGACATGGTAGGCTTTTTTGCGATTATTTTAGGTCTTCTAAAATGACATTGCTGCTTTAATTTTACTATAATAAGATTTGAGCAATGATAAAAAAATAATAATAATAATTTGAACAAGAAAAAATATGCATGTGCAAAAGAATGAGGGAAAAATGATTATGCTTGCAGCTTGATTATGGTCCATCATTAGCATATGTTGCAATATAAATGTAAATTCAATAAATTAATATTGCCAAGTGAAAAAGATTAAAAGAATGAAAAGTAAATAATACATAATTAACAAATAAAAGAAAAAGAATAATCGACATTTTTTAAAATATAGATATTCTGGAAATAAGAAGCTAGCTGAGGCTTCCCAGTTAAGATTACTTTGCTTCTCACAAGTGAAAAAATTGTAGAGCACTTTTTAAAATTGGAACCTAGAACTATACCATCTTCTGATTTTGCTTTCATTGATTTATAGCACTAATTATATAATTTAAAGAAATGTTAATTAAGAATGCCATATAGTTATGTAAATGATTAATTAGTATGTCACTGTCTAATATTTTAGTAATGTTAATTTGTATCCCACACAATTAATTAGAGTCCTCTAATTAATTAACTACACTTACATATGTATGTCAACTCATAAAGGGAATAGGAGCCACTAAAAGCTCGAGAGTCATTTTTATCTCTATGTATTCTTGTTGCAAATAGTAGAAAAGTTATTAGGGTCTCAAGGTGAAATTCATCCATTAATTTCAAGATTATTATACAAGAATCTCATATGACTCTTTATTAAAATCGACAACTATTCTCCTTATTTGATAAGAAATCCCTTGTTGTATCAAGATTCCTTATTAAAATAGTACTGTGAATTAATTAATATATAATTCAGCCTCAAGTTTTCTCTCTCTTATTTCTTCATTACATGAAAACACTGGCACAAACTTATCATTTATTATTTTATTAATAATATATTTCGTGTTATTAATACACCTAGGCATTATTTTAAAACAAATCATTTATCAATTCTTCAAATGCTTTCTTGTTCTTTTATTAATAATATATTTCTTATTTTTTATCTTCTTAGAATTTTTTAACCTTACTTTTCAGACTAAGTTATATTTTCACACACTTTTTTTTCTATTCCAAAGGTCTTTAATGCTTTTTAACAGGGGCGGATCTAGGATTTGAAAGTACCCCGAGCTAAATTTAAAAGGAAGGTTATATTGTAAAGTGAACATAAAATTTTATAAGAAAAAAATAAAATACACATAATAAGATAAGAGCATTAGAAATCTTACACTAAATAATAATTACTTTAAACAAAATAATTATATAAAAATAAAAAATAAAAATATAGTCAAAACAAAAATATAACTAAAATTGTACTTTTCGCGGCTTCAAACAATAAAATTCATCAATTATGGATTCTGGAACAATAGTATCTGCAATTTCTCTTTCAACATAGACAACCATACAATTTGAAAGAAATTCATTTTCTATCTTATTGCGAAGTGATGTCTTGATAAGGCTCATAGCTGAAAATGCATGCTATGTTGTGGCTGTAGACACTGGAAGAGTCAACACTAGACAAATTAATCTATCAATCAAGAAATAGTGTTGTGACTTCTTTGTTTCAATTAATCGTCGACATAACTCAGAAAGTGATGCAACTTGTTGAAAAAGTGGATGAGAAAGCACATCAAACTTGTAATGCTCCAATTCTCTTCTCAAAGCAAAAATCTCATTTGCAGTGGAATCATGAGGATAAAATTTCTCAGCAAGATAACAAATACGATCTATATCAAATAATTTAAACCCATCGATTGGATCAAAAGCCGAGCTTAGAGTAAGGAGTTCCATAGTTTGCTCTGGGAACCTGCTATTTATCTCTGTCAATTGAAAATCTATTACATCATTAAATATATCAAAGTGATAATGATGCTCAACTGTAATATAATCTTTTTGTTGACAAGAGTGTCTTGTACCTTCCATATAACGAACACTCATATCAGCCACACTAATGTCATGCTTTTTACAAAATGATTCCACACTTCTAATAAAATCATCCCAACCATTATCTCGAAATTCTTGCAAAAGCCTTTTAGTACTTGTGATATAATTCAAAGCATTCAAGATGTCTAAAGATTTTGCTTGTAATGCTCGGCAAAGAATATCAGAGATCCCAAGAACTCTATGCAACAAAAGTAAAATGAACACAAACTCGAAGGATTTCATTTCTCTATACGCACCTTTAGCTTCTCCACGCATATCTCGACTGGGCCCATCATTAATCATCTTTCTTAGAACTTCAAGAGTTGCACCAAACATCTCAACAAGCCTACTAACTGAAGTAAAATGTGAGCTCCAACGAGTATCTCCCGCCCTTTGTAAAGTTCGAACTTGATTAGCACCTGTACCAGTCTCAAGCTCTTCTGAAGCTATCAATTCTATAATTTCTTTCTCTTTAACATATTTCAACTCAGAATAACGTTTGGAAGAGGCATTAACAAAGTTGACAATGGAACTCAACTTAGAAAAAAATAACCACACCTCATGCACTTCTTTAGATACTGCAACTAGTACAAGTTGTAGCCGATAAGCAAAGCAATGTACATAATAAGCATATGGACAATCATTAAGAAATAAAGATTGTAATCCATTCCACTCTCCAGCTATATTACTAGCACCATCATACCCTTGACCTCTTAAATTTTCAACTAAAAGATTGTACCGAACAAGCACATTACATATCTCATTTTTAAGAGTCGAGGCCTTTGTGTCATCAACATTCACAACTTCAAAGAAACGCTCTATAATAAACCCATCACAATCAATAAATCTTAAAATAATAGCCATTTGTTCTTTGTGAGATTCATCAAGTGCTTCATCAACAAGAATACAAAATTTAGCATCTCCAATTTCCTCCCGAATCTTGTATCGCACTTTATTAGCAAGAATACTTAATAACTCCTTTTGAATATTCGGTGTTATGTATTGGGCATTTTTAGGAGCATTTTCTAACACAACCTTATTAATCTCCTCATTCATTGTTGCTAACAACTTGATTAATTCAATAAAATTTCCACGATTAAGAGAATTAACTGACTCATCATGACCTTTAAAAGCACAAGCTTGTTTTGCTAACCACTTGGTAGCTATTTTTGAGGTTTTTACCCGCAACCTATTCTTTAAAGCTTGTGAAGATTGTGCATTCATTCTTTTATCAATATGTTTACACGGATCCTTTAAATTGCTCCATTTTTCCATGGCGGCATTGTGAAAAGAACCATGACTCCCTTCATGCAGTGCAAAAGGACATTTTTTGTCACAAGAAACATACTTCCAATTTTGACAACCATCAACAATGAATGCATCAAACTTAGTTGATGTATCATAAAAAAGAAAGCATGGAAAACAAAATGCTTTATCTTTTGACAAGGAATACACAAGCCAAGGAAATTTTGAGAACCAAGAAAATTGAAACCGACGATTTTGCATACCATGTTTAGTTGGTGGGTATTTTTGTAGCTTGGGTTGGAATGGTCCCATATTTATGTACATCATCCGTACATCTTCTCGTTTATCAATAGGATAAGTTTTGATTGAGAAGCGTAATCCGGGATCACGTTCTAAATAAGTGGTGTCAATACTAGTTAGAGTATCAACTTTCTCAAATTCAGCTCTTTGAGATTTAAGAGAACTTGAGGCATCAATATTGCACGGAGAACTTGTTTCATTTGATGATTGACCGCCATTTACTTTGGCAAAGAATGAAAGTAGAGTTTTCCTCGGCTTGGATTTATCAGACATTATAACCTATAAATTACCATAACATGAAACTACATAAGAATTAATAAAATTAATTAATAATTACAATTTACAAGCTAAATTAGCATGCTTAAATAAATTAAACAATTCAATTTTTTTCATCTTTTCCATTATAAAAAAAATTATTAGTGAAAAAATAACCATAATAAATCAACTCAAACTAATAAATCACAAAACTTATTAAAAAAAAGCCAATCAAATATTCAAAATAATATGTAAAATAAATCATTTAGTTTGAAACTATAACATGAAACTACATAAGAATTAGTAAATTAATTAATAATTACAAGCTTAATTAGCATGCTTAAATAAATTAAACAATTTAATTCTTAGGTTTAATTATTAAACAATTAATAATTCCATTTTAAAAGTTGTACAACTATTAAATTCAATTTGCTTGAGTTTTACCAGGACATATATGGATAGCAATCAAAATTGAAACTTTACAAACTAATGAATCAAAACAAATTACAGAGCAAATCTGCAAAACCAATCACAAAAACTAAATAGTCAATTACAAATTCAAAATAATGAATCAAAATAAAATATAGAGCAAACTAGTAAAATCCATCACAAAAAATAAGATTTTTATATAAGTTGTGAAAGCATACCAGTAGAAAAACATGCAAAGCCCAAGAAATTGGAAGACGAAGCAGATGAAGAATCGTGAAGAGGACAATCGATTTTTTTTAATTCTTAGGTTTGAGAATTGTTGTCGGTTGAGAGTAAAGAAAAAGTGAATTAGGTAAAGATTCTTTCTTTTTTTTTTTAGTTTCAATGGCACTCTTGTAATTAATTATTAGTGGCATGATTGTAATTTTAACTAACATATTTGATTTTTTTCCTTTTCTATACCGGGCTACAGCCCGGTATAGCCCACTAATGGATCCGCCTCTGCTTTTTAACACTGTAAGTTCATTAATATTGATTGGCTTCATATATGATGTTGAAATATAGGAATGACTTGTTTGTTAGCAAGAAAAAAGAGTTTTTGTAGTTATACAAAGTTTGTTGACAATGTTGCCAATAATTATGGCTGTGTGTACTGCTATATGCTCCCATCTTTGCTTAACTTATGAACAAAGATCGAAAAATCCCAAGTCACACTATAGACTTTGTCAATAGTTGAGCTTTTTGTTTGACTTGGTTTTTAAAAGTGATATTAAATGCTTGTCACAATTAAGAATGGATAGACAAACCTTACCGAATTATGTAAGCTTCTTTGTGAGAAAGGAGGTTTGGCTGGTAGTAAACATGTGACACCCGAGGAGACGCTTACAATGTTTTTGTATATTTTAGCACACCATTTGAAAAATTAGGTGATTAGTTTTCATTTTAAAGATCCAAACGAATAGTTAGTAAATGTTTCCATGAGAGTTTAAAGGCAACGATCAGATGTCAAAAACCATTTTGGAAAAAAACATAAGCCGATGATAGAGAATTCAACCGACCCAACATCGAACAATATTAAGTTACATGTAATGTTACTTTGATACCTACCGCTCACTCATGCAATTGTGTACATTGACTTACAAATTTTTCATATTATTATTGTTCTAATAATGTATAATTGCCTGGGATCATTAGATGACACATATATAAATGTTCATGTTCTAGAGGTTGGTAAACCAAAATATAGAAATAGGAAAAATTAAATTACAACAACGTCTTAGGAGTTTGTTCACAAGATATGCAATTTATTTATGTCTTATCAGGATGGGAAGTTTTGACTCACAATATGCACATGTTAAAAGACATCGTGTTTAGAACAAACGGTTTAAAAGTCCCTCATGATAATATTCTACTAACTAAAATTATCTTTAGATTCTATGAGTACATAATTTATGTTATGCCTTTTAATATGAAGATATTTCATTTTTTCTATTAGGATATTATTACTTGATTGATTGTGGATACATCAATGGAATGAGTTTTCTTTCACCATTTAAAGGACAATGTTACCATTTAAGTGACTTTAAAAATGAACACCAACCTTCTACACCTAAAGAGTTCTTTAATATGAAGCACTCAAATACTCGTAATGTGATTGAATGATGTTTTGGGTTATTAAAGAAGCAATAGGCAATACTAAGAAATCTTGTCTTTTATGATATAAAAATATAAGATGTATAGTATTTGTTTGTTGTATGCTACATAACTTCATTAGAACGGAAAATGCCTATTGATGATATAAAAGTGGAAATAAATAATGAACCAACTCCCAATATTGATTATAACTTGGAGGTAATTGATATCGTTGAGCCCTCAAATAAATGGACTATTTGGAGACAAAATTTAACTTAAAAGATGTGGAAGACATGGTAAGGAGATAGTTTATTACTGTTTGTTATTGTATTGTTATTTGACTTTGGATATTGTTGTTTGGTTTGGATATTGTGTTTGTTGGCTGACATTTAGATATTGTATTATTATTTGAATTTAGATATTGTATTTCTTGATTGACTTTAGATATTGCATTTGTTGGTTGACATTTGGATATTGTATTGTTGATGGACATTTGTTATATACATATGATTTGACATTTAATTTTTATTATTGTATTTGAATATATAGATTGATTGACATACCAACTCCAACTCCTAGAGGACGAGGTATGAACAAACATTACTGGACAACAACTGAAGATAATGTGTTGATTGACTCGTTGTTTGAGTTAAGTCAAAATCCTAAGTGGTGATCAGATTGTGGATTCAAGAATGGGTACTTAGAACAATTGAAAAATAAAATGGAAGCAAAATAGTTGGGTTGTGGTTTGAAAGCATCTCCTAACATCAAATCAAAAGTGAAATAGTTTAAATAGCAGTGGTGTGTTATGTCTTATTTGTTATCTATGAGTGGGTTTAATTTTGATAACAACAAGATGATGATCTTGTGTGAAAAGAATGTTTTCGATGAGTTTACAGAGGTGATCTTTGAATTGTATGGTGTTAATTTCATTACTTGTCTTGATTTTATGTTATTAGCAACATTTTTCAACAAAAAAAGAAGAATGAATTCTCGTATATTACACTTTCACTTTGACATATGGTCAAGATCAAGCAACTAGAGCAAATGCGGGAAATACAGATGACAACAAGGATGAGGTATGCGAAGAGGACAATGTTGATGTGAATGTAGGAAGTCATATAGTTAATGAGCCTATAATGGATGATTTTATTGATGTTATGTCTCTTACCCCTCAATCACATGTTGTTCCTCAAAAAGTAGAATATGCTCTAAGTAGTTCAACCAATAGGTATAGGAAAAGAAAAAAAAATGAGAGAACAATTGATTGTATGTGTTCAAGTATTGAGACAATGATTGAAATTGTGGCAGCGATGGTACCTAAGATAAACAAGATGGTTAATGTGCTTTCTACGGCAGACAAGGATGTGACTAACTTTCAGGTTAAGTTGTATGATGAGATGACGACAATTGAAGGCTTAACTGAGGACGAGATGTATGATTCGACTACCATGATGACCACAAAGCACGATCTACTACGTGTATTATTTACTATGCCTAATCACCATAGGAAGCGGTATATCCTTTTTTTTTTTTTAAATGAGAACTATTGCTCATGATGACATTTACAATCATATATATACTGAGACCCGTTTACATCAATTCTGATATGGCACCGCTCAGATTTTAACCCTCTCAAATATTCGAGGGACGTCAACTCCCATCATGGGAGAAAGACTGCCTTCACTCAAGCTCTGGGGCTCCAAGGAAGGAAATTTAAATTAAACCCCTGCAATGCGTCTGCGGAGGCTCGAACCACTTCCCTCACATTTGTGAGGGAGTGACTCTGGTCACTTGGGCTAAGCCCAAGTAGTTGGAAGCGGTATATCCTTTAAATGCTTCGTCATGGGATATAATCTGGTATCAGTTTGTGCTGCTCTATGTTAGAATTTTAAACCTCTATTTCTATTATCTGTAGCTATTATATGGGAATTTTTAACTTTATATTTGTATTATGTGTTACTAGAACAAATGTTGTACTAGACAGTATTTTGAAATTATATTTGCAAAGCGGTGGCGTCATTTTGAATTTAGGATGTCATAGGAGTCAGTAATTTCTAGTGCTCAATCTCAATTAACATATGTGCTGGAAACATGGTAAAAGAAAGTGTTAAATGGCAAAAGATAAAATGTTTAAGTTTTATGAAGTCAATAATTATTTTTTTATTATTCTAATTCAAACAAGCTTCGATTGAATTGAAATATTGATTAATAATAATATTATTGTTATTATTTTCATTATTAATTTTACTTTTAATAATGTTTATCATTATTAATATGAATTATTATTATTATTATTACTATTATTATTATTATTATTATCATTTTTATAATTAAAAAAAATAGTAGTAGTTATTACTATAAGTAACCAAGGACATTTTAATGACTTGAAATAATTCAATTTTTTTTCGATTTTGATTTTAAGGTAAAGCAAATATATTAATAGGATTTAAACCCATTTCAATTCTTACAACTAAAGTAAATAATTTATTTTAATTCTCATTTTATATTCTCATTCTAACTTATTATTATTTTAATATATTTTAATTGCATTTCATTATAACTACTGACAAATAAGCGTGGGTTTGGTTTGGTATTTGAAAACCGAAATAAGGCGTGAGGGGATCCAGATTTAAACCGGATTCCCGATTAGCGGCAATAAGCGGGTGGGTCAAACCCGAACTCGTACATTTTGAGGAGAAAATTATATTTTCACACAAGATACTTTCGGTCGAGTCATTGGTATTGCACTGGGACATTGAGGCGAGCTAAGGAGGAAGAAGAAAAAAAACCTATAAATTCTGGTGATCAAATTTGGTTATCGCTTTGCAGAGATCTCATAATGGCTCCCGTTGGTCCTCGATCCGGTGACGCAATCTTCGCCAACGTGGAACGCGTGGTAACCGTTTGATTTAATTCCTCTTTAAATCTCTGAATTTATTTATTTAATCTCTGAATTTATTTATTTTTTTCATTTTCGAAAATGATAGTGTTGAATTAACAACTGTTCGTATTTTGAAATTCCGATTTCTGCAGAATGCTGAGCTGTTTACATTAACTTACGGCGCCACTGTGCGTCAGCTGCTTACGGATCTGGAGGAGGTTGAGGAAGTTAACAAACAGCTTGATCAAATGTGCGCATTTTCAATTTCATTTTCGTTTAATATTCATTGGAAAATTTTAATTTGGAGTGAATGGTTAGGTACTAGGGAAAAATATGTAGCGTTTCGAGGAATTTGCTTTTTTATACTAGAAGCTGTGCTGTTTTGTGTTTGATTAAAAAAAGAAAAAATAAAGAAAGAAAGAGAATAGAATCAGCAAGCATTTGATAATCTTTGACAAGCTCTGTTATTGAATTGAAGTTCAATTTTGTATTAATAAATCATCTTGAAGTTGGTACTAGACCAGAATTTGATGGAGTTCTTAGGATTTTATGACTAGATTAGAACATGATTCCTTTGTACTGAATTTTGTTGCAGGGGCTATAATATTGGGATTCGACTGATTGATGAGTTTCTAGCAAAATCTAATGTCAATAGGTGTGTAGACTTCAGGGAGACTGCTGAAGTGATTGCAAAGGTCTGTTTTCACAGCTTATTGAATATGAAGTAAAAAATTTACTGATCGTAGTTGTTTTGAAATCTGTTAATACCCTTGCTTCTAGCCAAAATATGGCTTCTTTATATCAGTTTATGAATTATTTTCACTTTCCTGTGTCACATATATTGTTATTACTATTAATTGTGTATATCAATATGGTGCAACTGTTTCTGTTTGTGGATGTACGAAAGATGTATATTATTCTCTGTCTATGATGATTCATGCATAACAGTCCATGTTGATTCATGGTATATACTATGATGGTATTAGAAATATGTCCATTTGAGCACCGCTTTAACGTAGTTGTCAATGACTTGATCTTTATACATATGCGGTTGGGCATTTCTGTTATGCAGTTATTAAACAATTTGATGTGATGTAGCCTATCCAAGACGTGTGTGTTTTTTTCTGTTGAAAGTTTTGGTTCCTCAGTTTGATTTTGGATACTTGCTGAAATATGTTTCAAGTTAAATTTTATTCTGCTGTTTCCCTAAAAGAAACGGTGGATTTATTTGGAATTCTCCTAGGTAATGTCGAACTCAGGTGGATTTGAATCTTCTATTATAGAGGCTTTATAATTTGAACTTGTGCTTATTTAACTAGAGCCAAATCCCCGGCCAAGTTGAGCTGAACTTAAACAAGAGGTTGGAATTGTTTGAGGCCTTTAAATGACTTTTTCAAATTCTAAATGATGTTGCTTTTTTAGTGTGTCTGTAATGTAAAATATTGCCGAACTGTGTACTGATAATTACATTAGTCTACGAATTTATTCCTTTTATTTTTCCAATGTGAATGTAGAGAATGCATGATGATAATTTTATGCTTTATCACCAACAGAATTGCTAAGATGTTGCTGAAATGCTACTGAAGGAGTATATCTGAAGATTTTGGGTGTATTCTTATTTAATTGATTAAATTGTTGAGGCATTAGCTATAACAAATTTGATGTAGTTTACTTTATTAGATGCAGATTTCTGTAGTTCTACTTTAGGAAAGCCACAGATGTGTGGAGTGTAGTGAAAATACAGGTTATGAGGTTACCATTTGTGTTGAATTCTGTTTATAATGTTGGGCATCTCTTCAAAGTAATAATTAGGCCTATAGTTGAAAGACCACTCAGCGCCATTGCTGGATTGTCCTTCTGAAATCTACAGAATTCTGGACTGGATTCAATTGATACTCAAAAAAGTAATTAAAGCTGTCAGCTATCAGCCTTAGACAGATTCTGATACTGGTGGTTCTGTTGTTGTACTCTTTTCATTTTCTTTTCAGCTTGGATTCTTTGGCTTTTCTATGACATGTATTTAGTTGATGTGTTTTGATTCATAAAGCCAACCTTTTGATTCATAAATACTTTCTCAGTCTCTACTTCTGAAAATGAAATGGCTCAATTCAAATGATCTCTGATGAACACAGGTGGGTTTCAAAATGTTTTTAGGGGTTACTGCAACTGTGAGCAACTGGGATGCTGATGGGACATGTTGCAGTATAATTTTGGAAGATAACCCTCTGGTGGATTTTGTTGAGCTTCCTGATACTTGTCAAGGCCTTTATTATTGCAACATCTTGAGTGGAGTCATTAGAGGGGCCCTAGAGATGGTGAGTGCTATTCCTTGTATTAAGAGTTCTTTTTTTCTTTTTTAATTGTGGTGTGCTATGTACTACTTTTAGACTCTTGCATGCTACCTGCTGACATTGCAAGGCTATGTGCTAACAATTTGACATTGTTTTGTATACTAAGCGAGGATGTTACTAGTGGATGAATTCAACATGGATAAGTGTGTCTCCTAGATGGAAGCATTTTAGAAAATTCTGTTTTAATGGAAGTGAACATTATGAATCTCTAAACCTCTTATATTGCTTTTATGTTGTGTGGTTGATTCGGGCATTCCGTACTGTAAATGTAAGAAATGAGATTAAGAAAGAGGATTTGTGTCCCTTACGGTATTGACGTCTCATTTCTTTACTATTTGATCCCATTGTTTGCTGTAAAAATATAGTTCTTTCTTTTCTGTTTTATCTAAGGATCTGAGTTTCGAAGGAGTCCATCATATTGATAGAGTGAGACCTGGGGTTGGGTTGAGTTGAGGGTACAATGGTCCATATTGTCTTTCAACTTATTATGTTCTACGTGTGCTCAGTGCTGTAGCTTGAGAAAACTTGGATGGTGCTTTTGCCCACATACTTTTTACCTCTTGTGTTTTACTTCTCTTCCTTGTCAAGTGTTGGCGTGCTGAATTTTCATCTATTTGCAGGTTTCAATGAAAACTGAAGTCACTTGGATCCGCGATGTGCTTCGAGGGGATGATGCATATGAGCTGCAGGTGAAACTTCTGAAACAAGTCCCAGAAGAATATCCATACAAGGATGATGAGTAATATCCTGTCTTGGTGGCTGATGTGGACATACCGAGTTTACATTCTTGCACTTCATTTTCCCTAAAGAATATCAATTTTAACAGCTTGTTCTCTGTATAAATATTTACTTTGGAGAAACTTAGAATAGGTTTTCCGTTTTCAAATGCATGGTAATGCTTTCAGATTTATCAGCTTTCTGAACAAAGCCCCGCAAACATTAAAATCACGCATGAGAAATTAGAAGTTCCACCGGGCGAAACATTGATGCATTTTCCCCCAATTCTTTCCCATCAAAGTTGCAATCAAGCTCGTGGTGGTTGAAGAGGAGAAGGCAATTTCCACATCATCAATTGGTCCACATGGCACCATTTTCTGAGTGCCGACAAAACTATCATTATATACGTTCAGTGATCTTTTTTTAATTTGCAAATATCATTCATTATTTACTTTTAGAGTGATGAAGTGGCCGGTGGGCACTCGGCAGTCGGCACCTTGCTGTAATATCACACCTTTTGGGTTTGAATTTTGTGCGGGTAGCTGTCGTGACAAATCATTAAAATTATAGTGTGAAAAAGCATTCATGAATGATTCATCTTTTTAGATTCTTCTTTAATGTATTAAATGACAAAGAAATAAGGCTTACGCTGGTGGCTTTATAGCCTCAACTTATGAAGCATAGTCAAGTTTTATTATTACTTAGTCGGCGAAAGTCATTGATGTATATCTACGTAGTTGGGTTTTGTTTGAACGTGGTGGGTAATGTGGCAGCAATCAAGTCAACTAATATCATTCATATCAAAAAAATATCAGAATAAAATGATTATTTCTCTAAAAGGAAAAACACATAAAAGTTCACAGGGTGAAGCTGTATATTCACTTGAAAAATAATATATATGAATAAACTCAGTATGCTTTTAATTAACGGTAATTCCATATAGTTTTATCATTTTTTTCTATTATTTTTTCAATCCATTTTAATCCCATATGATTTTAAAGATGATTCTATCACTGTTCTGAAATTTTTTTACAGATAAATATTAGTACTATTGACTTAGAACATGCTGCATAAATTTAATTAGTAAAATTTTAATATTAAATTTTTTATATAATGATATATTATAATTAAAACTCTACATATATTTTTACAACCAAACAACAATTGAGACTCTCTTTTATAATTCTAAGATGACACAACCCGAACAATAATCATCACTTTAATATGAGAGAGAAATTTATTCTACCTCTAAAGCAGAGAGTCAAATAAACCTCTATCAAGGGGAGTCGAGTCCCAACAGTTACTAGAATTCGAACTCATACACCCAAAGTTAACCTCTATCAAGGGGAGTCGAGTCCCAACAGTTACTAGAATTCGAACTCATACACCCAAAGTTATCAGACGCATGAGTAACCAATTATTAAAACAATACTAATATAATTTATCATTAAGGGCAATTTAATAAAATACTATTATTTTGGGCACTCTCATGAGGCTTTTTTTTTTCTTTTTCCTCTTTGACAACGAATCTCAATGAAAGATATCGAAATACAATCTCTCGGTGTTTCTACTGATTCCTACAACAACATAAGAAATGTGAAATTCCTAAAGAAATAAAACAGAGAAAAGGATAAGTATGAAAAAGAAAAACAGTAAGTTAAAATTTTGATTTGGCCCTTTTAAATTTCTTTGAATCCATGGGTCTGATCCACTCATCCAAAATCATGTGAATTCAAATTAACTAAAATGATAAAGGATGATTATTGCGAAAATAAGCACATACCCACATACATCGAATCTTTTTAGCGTTGGTAGATATAATTGTGGGTGCAAAGAAAGAATATGTAAATATTTATTGAAAAAGATTCGGTGGAGGACAATCTTAATATTTCAACAGTGTGTAGAATTAAAAATAAATGTTTTAAAAATTTATCACGTAAGTGTATAAATTAAAAAATTGTTCCAAATAAATTTCATGAATATCTTATGCCCACAGTTCTGTATTCATGGACATGCAGATGCTTGTTCTTCTTATTAAGACAATGAACATCCTAATGGCCCCTTGATACCACGTGTAAATTAAAGAAATAATTAAGTTTGAAATAAAAAGAAAGGATTTTATATCTTGGTGTTATTGAATTCTTATTTATTTATGTTAACACATATAAGTGCTAAAATATATAGTCATTTACACCTCATTACGTGTCTAAAAACATGACAAAACATATCCAAGAACAAGTAAAATTATTTCATATCTAGATTAGAATAAAACCAATATATGATCTCATGAAGAATTATATGACAAACCATATGAAACCTAAAAAAGATTGTTGATCTAATCCAAAAAATATAATAATAAGCGACAAGTAATTACTAACAAAATCACGTGTTAAAAGCTCAAATGTAATAGGAACGGTTATAAAACGGTGTAAAAATATGAAGTAATAAGAAGGAATGACAAAGATTTAGATCTGAAATCAAATCTCCCGTCAAGTCCACTCTTTTTTACTCTATAAATACATACCAAAAAGAATGAGAAATGAATTTTAGCCGTTCTCTCATTGGCTAGAGAAAACTAAAATTTAAATCTTACTAAATACAAAGAACACACAAAGATAACAAGAGCATCAGAGTGCCTTTGCAAGTACATGCTCGGGTAAAATTTGAGGAGAGACATCGATAACAAGAAGGAATTCTATTCACAGAGAACAATTAGATATAATTCAAACCATTACTTCGTTTATATTATACATAGGTTTGTTGAAGGATCAAAGATCCTTCAATATATAATGCATTTGATGAAAAGATCATTTGGATGCAAGTGCAACAATGAGGTATCACGTAATCATGTATAGTTTTCATTAAATTTTTATATTAATTAAAAAGAATTTTGGAGTTAAAGAAACAACTGAAGTACGAGTAATTAAAATCACTTCCACTAATAAATCATTCTTTGATTCATGAAGTTGAGGACCTAATTCTCTTTGTGAGTGTATAAAAATTTTGTTTTTTTTTTTTGTTTTTTGGAATGGAATTCTTTTTATAGAAGAACATTTTTGAATTGGACTATGACTTTTATATATCAAAGTAGATTTCGTTCTCACAACCGTTAAGATTGTATTTCAACTGTTACCAAACATATTAAGACTTTTATCAATTGTAGACGCTATAGAAGTGCAATATATATTAAACAATAAGCTATAAGAAAGTGCTTCCTCCGTATGTAGTGTTTTGTTTCTCCTCAAGATTCCCTAACTTCCAAATTCCGACAAAATTTTGTCTTGTTGATGGAAATGCTTTTGAAAATTAGGTTAGTAGTTCATTGACAATTGGCAATATATTGGGTTGGGGCGTATGCATTGATAGCGAGGAGAGGAGAGACTTGGCGGAATGAAGGCCAATTAATTGAAAATTTAAGATGAGAGAGAAATTCACTATGGTGATCATTTCAACTTAATTAAATAAAAATCTTTGGACTTTTCAGTTAAAGATTCTTTATCAGTGACGAGATATTTTGCTTAGAAGAGACTGCTTCTGATAACTCCAACAATTTGTAAAATACAAGAATTTATTTTTCTATGGACTTATATTCTAATTTAGCTCAAAGACCAACAGAAAACAAACCTAAATTATTGGCGACTTAATTAATATTTTACTTAGGGTTGCAATGATATTTTACATCGACCACCAGGAGGGAGAGGGGAAAAAAAAAAAAAAAATCACCGGTGACTTCAGTCCCTACTGGTCTCTTCATGGTTCCGTGAACGCTTTTTCTTGTTAATTACTTAGAAGTGCCCGTCCCTCTTTCCTTCAGACAGTTGTTTAGACACGTGTTATTTATTATAACCATAAATTGATGATCTCAAAAATCTGCAATGCGTATGCTTTACTAACGTTCAGAACTTTTATAAATGATCCCATGAATTCCAGAAACCCTAAATTACACAAACCATGGCATTTCAGATTCATTCTCTCTCTTTCAGCTGTCTCAAAATGTAACTCATCACGTTTCTGTGTTTTTCTTTACAGCAAATCAATACGTACTTCTTCAAAAGGGCTTGTTTTGCTTCTGCTTCTTCTGTGTGATTATTTATTAAGAGGAAACCGTGGCATGGAATGAGTGAGGTGATTTTGCATTTATCATAATTCTCTCTCTCGATCTTGACATGTTTCATTTGTTGGTTTCTAGAAAACTAAACCCTGAATTTTGTCTAGAGGGTCACTCAAGTGGGTAATTTCCTGTGCAAATCAACCACATATATAGCTATTATGCCGTTGGTTTTTGCTATAGTAATTATTACAATAATAATGCCTTTTTCGGATTTCTTCGCCTGAAATAAAATCTATTTTAATCAAACAGTCACTATGTAGTAAAATGGTTTTAATTAGCTCCATGAATGTATTTCTCTGAGTGCCAACAAGGACATGTCTAAATGCATACGTAAAAGCAATGAGCTTGCAGGTAAGGATTTTAATTTTTTTTTTTTTTGTGGAAAAGGGTTTCCTTTAATAAAATTGGTTAACTAATTAGTTGTTTCGGATATTGATTGTAGATATGAAATATATCTTGTTGCTCCTCCCCTAAGTTGATTTGTGTAAATCTCCAACTGCTAATATTTGTTCAGAGCCTGACGACATTGACAAAGCCATGGACGCATAGGTGAGGCAATTAGAGTTATATAATGTCAGATCAGTTAATAACCAATTGCCAATTACTTCTACATCTCTGTGTTTTGACCTAATTAATTTCCAAATTTAAGTCTTTAAAATTTTTAAAAATTATTGAAGAGTCGAAAACTTCTAATTAAGGTGAAAATTCTGTTAATGGGATGAACAAGAAGGAAGGTTTTCTAATATGGACAAAGATGCATTTCTTTTGTTACTTATCAATTGACACCAAATTTTGTGTCTTGATAGTGAAAGTTCTCAAGTCTTGTGTGTATTTAGTTACCAACTCAAATCAGTTAGCCCTATAAACTTCTATGTCAGAACGTGCATTCAAAGAAATGTTGTAAAGACAGGATAAAAAAAAAAAAAATTGAATTTTAACTTATATTCTTCTATGGAGTAATTTTCAAATAGAATTTGGTACGACAGTTTCGATAGACCAAAGAACAATTGAATTTTAATTGAAAATTCTTCACTCAGTAGAGAACATTATAATTATCTTGGACAATCATGTAGCACACTTATTATTAAACCTATAATTCTTTCTAAACCCTAAAAATTTATTTCTAACATCTTTAACCAAACATGGTTCATGGTGACCCTCTAAAAAAAATTAAAGTAAAATATTGTAAAGATGGCCGTACTTTTTCTTTTTTATTTTCAGGCGAAAAAAATAAAAGAAGAAAAAAAGGAAGAAAGAAAGAAAGAACGGTAAAGAGAGAGGAAACTACAATTAAAATCAATCAACTATTGAAGCTGCATACAGCAACACCAAGAATCTTCTAACATCGTCCTTCTTTTTTCTTCGTCATCTTCTTCTTTTTTTGTTTTTTTTTTCCTTTGATGAGATGGCCCTTTTCTTGAGTTGGGCTAAAAATTCATGCTTCTTGGGGATGCAAGAATCAATGTTGAGCATATTATTCAATATTTCTATTTTATATAACCCTCAACTAAGCGAGAAGATTTCGCATATTATTTAATAAACCAAAACTAATAATTAAGCTTTTGTATAGAATTTGTTTATAAATACTTCACTTGATTCCATTTATTGTAAGTATATGCTTAATCTCTAAATTATTTTTTGGGGACTGTGCCTGATAATTTTCTTGGTGTTTTGAGTGAAATAATTTAAATGATTTAGGTTGGGACTTTTTGATATTTTAAGAATTGTAAAAAATAAATCTTAATTTTTTAAATTTAGAAGATGAGTAAAGGAGAGGAAAGGTTGGTTGCACGTTTTCCGGGTGGGAGTAATGCCTCCCTGCCGATTACTTTCTCTCTCTCCCGAGGATGGAATGGAAATAAATGAGTGGAATTACCGGAGTACTTAAAATAATATTTAAAGTACAAATAGCCCCACCCAAATAATAAATAGAGAAATTTTTTAATTAAAAAAATTTAGGTGGAACACTCTCAATAGACTATCCAATAAAATTGTTTCAAATTTTCTGTCTCGTTGTTATAATTACTATTATTGGTCAATTTCAAAATGACTGAATATATTTTGGTTAGATTGTACTCGATGATACGAGGATTAAGTTTTGTGTATGTCCAGTTTGAATGTCTCTCCTTTTGGAGATATGTACAAAATATGGGAATTCTCAGTGAATACTCCAGCATCGAAGGATTTTTCCATAAGTGCATTTACCTTCACATAATTGTTTTACAAGATGCCATGACATAAACTTCAGATGTCACTATCTAAATAAGAATGTGATAGCTCATTCTATATGCATATTCATTTAAGAACACTGCTCAAATGTTAGCTTTATGCGGGAGTTGCCAAGCTTATGTCTTTGGTCCCAGAAGTATTCTTATCCAATAAATGGGATTGTCTTACTATAAATTTATCTTTAGCACTTCGCAGGCTTGAGTAGACAGCACTCCTGAGGCAGCATTAATTTCTGTTTCTTTATCTCCATGGATGATATAGAACCTCCATTTGAAGAAACTTACCCAACCCTCTTCCATAACTCTTCTGCAAGAGCAAACGATAAGACGCTTTTCGCAGTGGATGAGGAATGTGAGCTTCCTTTGATTGATCTTGCTCGCTTAAATTTCTGGAGCTTTGACCAATGGATAGAAGAGATGGCTGAAGCTGCTTCTCAATGGGGTTTCTTCCAAGTTATGAATCATGGAATCCCACAGAAAGTCTTCGAAAGCATGCGAAAGGAGCAGATGAAGATCTTTCATCAGCCTTTCCGCAAGAAGTCTGAACAAAATTTCATGAATTTATCAGCTGATAGTTATAGGTGGGGAAACCCTAAGGCTACTTGTTTGAGGCAGTTTCTATGGTCAGAAGCTTTTCACATTCCGGTTGCTGACATTTCAAAACTGGAGGATGAAAGCAATAACCCCAGGTATTTACTACAATACGTAATTACTATTTCCTTACATTAATAATTTTGCTTTATTTGATTAACTGTTCGATTAATTCATATCTTTAGACCCTCTAGGATTTATCAATTATGACGGTAATTTTTCTGTAGGGGAATTTACTCTTAACTCCCGTCTTAATATTTATTGTCACTAAACATTTTCTATCAAATGCAACTAACATGTCGGGTTGTTTCTGGTATTTACTACACTTGCTTATAAAAGTAAAAGTAACATTAGTGCATCCTGTATTTTTTTAAAATATCTCAAAGCATCCATACTCTTAAATTATTGACATCCTTGTGGTTATTTTTTGTTTCTTTTGTCTTACTTTTACAATATTAACCTCTTACAATAATGTTTCTTTTTTTTATGAAATTAATTAAAAAAATAAATTATCAATTTAAACCCAAAAATAAAATAAAAACAAAAAGAATATATATTAATTTTTGTGAAAGCTTATGTATGTCTAACAAAAATTAATTGTAAAAAAAATTAAATTACCATTTTTTTGGACATTAGTTAAAAAAATTAATATATTAACTCTTCAGCAGAGTGTTCCAAAAGAAGTAATATATATTCATTGTGTTTCTATTTCATTTTTGAGATTAAATTAGTAATTAAATTTTTATTAATGTCTAAAAAAATTATTGTAAGAGGGTAATATTGTAAAATCAAGCCAAAAACAATAAAAAGTAACGGCAAAGGTGCTAATAATTTAATGTCGAGAATGTTTTAAAATTTTTTTCAAAATATAGAGAGTAAACATGTACTAATCTCAAAATATAAGGAATAAATGAGTTTTTACCAAATTTATCAAATACAAGATGAGAAGTGCACAAGAAAGTAGGGAGAAGGATTGCACATAGGAATAAATTCTCTCCTAATATGAGTTATACTGAATTTTTAAAGATTTTCTGCCATGAAAAATAAAAAACAAAAGACCCAAAAAAAAAAAAAAAAAGGTAAGCTTTTGATTAATTCCAAGCTTGAATCTGTGAATATAATGCAACGTACGTGACCACTACTTCTACCACACCTTTGCAGTACAGTAGGAATAAAATGACCACACGTAAACACTCAATGTCAAATTTACTTTACTACTACTGATAAAGGTGTCTTTGGCTAATTAATCATTTAAATGAATTGAAGAAAATAATATTAATTGTTTCGATGCCTCTTGCAGTCTTAAGGTTTTGGTCCCATAATCACATGTCGATGCCTCATACATACCTAAGTTTTGTCAAATCTCTTAAATGATTTGTTGCATGTTTGTAGTTATCTCCTTCCTTTTTTGTTGGTGATGACCCATGAGTTCTTTGTTTTGATTTGGATTCCTATCGAATTATGAGGATCACAAATGTTAGATATTCCATGTAGGACATAAAACTTGAACTAGAGACCAGAGACACACAAAGTACTTAGCTTTGTTATTCATTTCAATCTTATCAAACCGCTAAATGGTATTGGTAAGTTTCAAACCCTATCCAAGTCATGTCATGTGCAAGCTTGACATTACAATGCCGCCTAACTCCTAAACATTTGCACACTCTCCTCAGCATTCCATCCCTCGATACTTTCACGAGATTATGTGTACTTTTTCAAGCATGCAATGCACACACATTAAGATAAGATGAATTTATTTTGGCTGCCGTAGATTTTGGTAGTTTTGATTAAGGGAGTATGACACTTATATCTAACCCTCTTCAGCATATTTTTACCATCCACTTTGGATTTTTAAACAAATTTAAATAGCCCATGTTGTCTTTGTCGAAAGGGGAAATTTAACCTTTTAACACACACACACACACACACACACATATATATATATATTTTAATGTTTCAGCACCGAAGACGACATGGGTTTAAATTTATAAGGAACTCAAAAAGTAATATACTACACTTGTATTAGTTGGAATAGATTGTTTGAAGTACAAGTAATGTATAATCAATCATTATGAGCAGTAATATTCAGTTAAAAAAAGGTTGAAAAAAAGGGGGGTAAATTAGTGCTGGTTCACTCATAAATCGGCATCAATTTGTCATTTTTTTTATCAGTACGTGGTTTGTCCGCTCTTAGAGTCTCTTTAGCATTCTTCAGTGCTATTTGTCATGTGTTAGGTGTTGACTGAATTAGAACTATTACACAATTTGCTGTGTGTATGATATAATTTAGTTATGTTGAGATCTTATTTCCTACGTTCTTCACCATCTTCTTCAGATCAAGTATCGGATTGTTTGCAACAAAAGCTGCAAATCTGGCTGAGAGGTTGGCTGAGTATTTAGCTCATAACTTGAGGATCAAGTCATCTTACTTTCGAGACAATTGCCTGCCAAGCTCCAGTTACCTTCGAATGAACAGATATCCTCCATGCCCGCCACCATTCGAGGTGTTGGGCCTGATACCTCACACTGATAGCGATTTTCTCACCATTCTATACCAAGACCACGTGGGAGGCTTGCAGCTGAAGAAAGATGGACGATGGCTTAGTGTTAAACCTAATCCTGATGTTCTAATTGTCAACGTTGGTGACTTATTTCAGGTAATTAAATTATAATTTGGTACTTATTTCGGAATTTAATTAATTATAAAAACAATTGTAATGGGGCGTGCATATAATTTATGATATCTTAGGCATTGAGCAACGGAGTGTACAAGAGCGTTGAACACCGGGTGGTTTCGCATCCAAAAGTTGAAAGATATTCAGTGGCATATTTTTATTGTCCCTCATATGAAGCTGTGATTGAGAGTACTGAGAACATCATCAAGCCAGCAATCTATAGAAAATTTAGTTTCAGAGAATATAAACAACAAATCCAAGAGGATGTTCGAGCTACAGGCAACAAAGTAGGCCTCTCAAGGTTTCTCTTATAATCAGAACATATTTAATTTGCACTTTGTCAAAGATTTAAGAGGCTTATAGGTAAAATTAAGAATGTAAGAATGTAAAGTAACGGAGTATTGTAGTCATAAAAAAATTCTGGTCCTAATTTAGATCAATTATAAATAAAAATAAACTCCACGCTATAATAATTTATAATTTTTCTGGTTCTTGTTTTCAATAAGTTGTCTCTAAATAGTAATAATTATATGTATATTACAAAAAATATAGAGTGATGATAGATTTACAAGCTCTTGTATGAATTAATGTGATTTAAATTCATTAGTTGGATGAAAATACAAAATAATAAAAATAAATCATGTAAGCCAAGAACTATTTGATCTAACCAAATGAATTATATTTTGTATAAAATAAATTTGTACAAAAGTTTATAACTCTATCATTACTAAAATATATACACTTTTACATTAACTTATAGGTACATAATCACTTGCTATCATGGATACCTTCTTGTTCTTGTTGACGTCAAAATATTTCTACCTTATCGACTAGTTAATTTAATGTAGCAAATACTTTACCTCTATTCACTTGCACTGAGATTAACCATGCATCGTGTAAGCCAAGAACTATTTGATCTAACCAACTGAATTATACTTTGAATAAAATAAATTTGTACAAAAGTTTATAACTCTATCATTACTAAAATATATGCGCTTTTACATTAACTTATAGGTACATAATCACTTGCTATCATGGACATCTTCTTGTTGACGTCAAAATATTTCTAGCTTATCTACTAGTTAATTTAATATAGCAAATACTTTATTTCTATATCACTTGCACTAAGATTAACCATGTCAAAAAAAAATTGTCATTACACTTCTATTAAGTTATAACTTTCTCATTGTAATAAATTAATTTAGTACCAATATTATGACTATAGAGAGGTTTTACTATAGAAAATATGATTTTGAAGGAAATAAATCATAAAACTCTGAAAATGTTGTTAACTGTTACCATAAGCCATTTGGTAACTTTCTAATACTAATGACAATTTTGTAATACAATGACATATTTTCCTTTCAATTAGACCAATAGTAACATTTTCTTTTTTGGTAATAGGTTCAAGTAGTAATAACATTTTAGCCTCCTAAAAATTTTAATTTATTCAGTACGTATATAGTTTAAACATTTATAAATTAAGTTATCTTAAAAAAATATTAAATAAGTTATTCTGAAAATAAAATCTGTGAAAATTTAAAGATTCCCATAACGACATTTCTGATAAAAAAGTCTAAATTTTTTTTTTCAATGTGTAATTTTAAGTTTTTGAGTTGGATGAAAGTGAAAACTACTCAACTAAAATTATAAGAATCACTATGCTAATGTAATTGAATTAATCACAAATAAATATAGTGATTCAAAAATAAGAGAGAAATTGTGCAATCACAAAAAGGATATAAAATTGAGAATTCTCAATTAGGTTGATAATTCATGTTAATAATTTATGACAATTTTTAATAAAGTATCATCGAGATTTATTGATAAAACCAAATAATCAGTTAAATTATTTTATTATATTGATGTGCTAGGAGAAAAAATTGTGCAAACGAAGTATCAATAAAGGATATTTCCTACTCTATATACAAACAATAAATTCAATTTTTATTTGAGATGGCTCTTAGCTATTTTAACGTACCCTCCACATAAAAATTGGATGTGCTAATTAATATATTAATTAAATTACTGCAGTGATCGATCTGCAGATAACAAAAGTTAAACCTCATGACCACTTTTTATGATTAGAGAAAACAACCCATAATTTAAAGAGCATATAAACACAACTCAAACAAAAAGTTGAAAAAGGAAAATAAATTCCACCGAAGATAAAGGGGAAAGTTGGACTCAAATTAAAGCAACTAAATTATAAGCTTATAATCTAAATACCTTTAATCAGATTCTCATTTCTTGCTTATAATTGAAGCAACTAGATTATCACTTTCTTCATGTATATATTATCTGTTATTACATTAACATATTACCTGCATATCCGTGGCTGTGAACTCAATTAAAAATTAATACGTGGCTTATTACGTGATTTATAAATTACTCTTTCATGATTTATAAATTAAAGTAGTAATAACATTTTAGCCTCCTAACAATTTTAATTTATTCAATGCATAAATAGTTTAAACATTTATAAATTAAGTCTCAAACTCTAATTAAAGAAGAAAAAATATTAAAAAATCAGCATCCTCTCCTAATCTAATCATCTCTTAAGCAATTTTCATTCACGTTATTGGTGGTTAATAAATTAAAAAAATAAAGGTGGTAAAATAGTAAAAATAAAGATAGTTAAATACTAAACATACACTAGCAATAAAAAAAATAGGTGGCACAATATATTTAAAAGATTAGGAGAGCTTAGACCAAAGGGTAATTTTATCCTACAGCACTAGTCTAGCCCACACTTATGTCCTTCTATATGCCAGCAATTTAACTCTTCTCCTATACTCTATGTCGTTCTTTTTTATGGATAGTATTATGGTAATTTTATTCTTTTGAAACTATTAAAATCTACAAATACATTATAATCTGGAATCAATTGAAAGTTAATACATATATTTTATAGTATAGTTAAAAAATCTACAATAATAATTTTAAAATTTAATCCTATAAATATAAAAAGAAATGTCAAATTTTATTAAAATTTGAGACAATATGATTCGTGAGAGCTTGAAACTATGATATGTATTCAAGGATGTGGATTACCATTGAATTAAAAACCTAATAGCACACGGATGGTAATTCAATTGAAAACTTGGTTTAATCTCAATTATTATTATTGTTGTAAAGAAGCTGACCTAATATGAATCTAGGTCATGAGTCATGCATTTGTATTTTCTTAAGGATAAGCTTCATTACATTTTCCCTACCTTATATTGACTTTTTTTCTTTTTATTTAAATAATATTTCCCTCACTCCAACGAGGTTTCTTTAAAAACAAGAAAGGTCATGACCCAAGAGAGGACGAGTGGCTAACTATGCATGATGATTGGTATGATATATTAATCGGTATTATCACATTTAGGCCCCTCTCTCCTCTTCCAACATTTGTTATCATTCAATGGGGTCTTACTCCTCGAAAAAAAAAAAAAAAAATGGGGTTCTACTCGACCAAACCCATGCGCTCACGTTGGCGACGGCATGCGGGCACGGGATCGTGTTCTTTGTTGGGGACTCATATGCTTTTCTCCCAAAAAAATTGGATAAAATAATAAAAGTACATATATTTTTTTTTTCTATTAAAATAAATATTTGTCTAATGACAAAACGGAAACATTTAAAATTGAATGATAGAAGAAATATAAGTTTCTGAATGATGATGTTTTATTGAATTTAGTTCGAATTAATAAAATTAGAATTTTAGACCCCCTTATATAACAATGTTGAATATCATTAATTTATCAAAATAGATAAATTTGAAATATTATTTTATAATTAAATTCTCCTAAGAAAAGCAAAATGAATGGTGTCCAAATCTGATATTTACAAAAAAATAAAAATCATAAATGAAACAAGAAAAATAAAAAAATATATTAAAACTGAGAAAATAACTAAAAAAGAAGTGAAATTTTTGGCTGGACAATGAGACAGAACGGCGCAAGCGATTCCAATTATGGTTTGTCTCGTTATAAATTTTTGAAATGATATATTATGAAATAGGACACCTGTAACCCCATTTATACCCTTCGAAAAGACCCTACTCATAACATGCAACCATCATATATCATCTATTTTTTATAATGATAATTATAAAATACCCACTTAATATTTACAGTAGGTTCGCTTTCAAACTGGCATGTACCAATAGTATTTGTTTCATCCTTAGTACGTGGCATTTGGAACCTAAAGAAAATTCGAAGCTTAAAAAATTTGGAAGATTAGACTCATAAATATTTGGGAAAGACAAAATAATAATTTGAATGTAATAACACAAATACACGTGGTTAACATTTGTTTACTTTAATTGTCTCACGTGACATCCTTCCTAATGTATCTCATGATATGTTTTAATGGAATGTAGACTACTTAGGTGCTTTATTTGATAAGTGTAATCTCTTTAGAAGTTTATAGTTTTACGTGATAAATACAATCATAGGAATCTGAACATTTTGTATTTATATCAAAAGGCTCGGCTTTACAACGATTATGCGTTGAATATGACTCTCTCTCAGAATGAGTGCTAACGATTCAATGAGAAGCTAACAATTAGAAAGCTAACGATTCATAAGGAGGGGGAAAAAATCAGCAGAACTCCCTCGTGTTTTAAAAAATCCATCCAAATTCGAAAAAGCACTATAAATATAAATATCTCTAATGCTGCTAAACTATTCAATAAAATTTTTTGTTTCACTTTTGAGAACGTTGAAGTGTTGCCCTGTTCATTATTAATACCCAGAAAACACATACAAACTAGATCAGAAACACTTGGGCTAATATGTATTTTATTATCAAATTAATTCAATAATCAAAAAGTATATGTTGAGTATTTGTCATTTCAGCAGGGGTGGACTGGCATTTGTCAAAAAAAAAAAGAAGCTAAAGTCGACCGACAGTTATCACAACTGTCCAATTTCTTATCCATTTATCCAAGGGCCCGTATCGATTTTGGTGCATGGTGCATGGTGCAGCTGCAGCTAATGCACCCTCGGGCGGTGGCGGAGCCATTAAGGTAGTGCCCCACTCAGTCCAAAAACTGTCTTCTTGTTCCGTTCAGTTGATTTTTCTGACTATGCGATTGTCTTTTTAGGCAGCTCCCACCAATGTTGAACTGCTGGGGGCATGTTGATTTTAGTTCACGTGTACATGACTATCATGGTGACGGATGCACTGAGTGGCTAGCAAAATGTTATGTACTGTATAGATTGCTAGCTAGCTTATTGTATGATATGATGTGATGAGATCGCCACCAGATAAAGCTGCAGACTTAATTTGTCTTTGTTTTCTTTGTTGCCGACCACTGCCACGGTGAAAGAAGTAGTCTCATCAGTTGGCCAAGTGGCCAGAAACAAACACTGCTTATTTTTGCGAATTTAATTGTAGCCATATGCCGTTCTCTAAAAGACAAGTAGCCTCATCAGTCATCAGTTGCCAAGTGGCCGGAAACAAACACTGCTTACTTTTATGAATTAAGTGTGTAGCCATATGTCGTAATCAGGGCGGAGCTCAAGGGAAAATTGGGTCAAATTTAAGGACTTGTTGCAACTAATTATTGGATTTACTTGAATTTATTGTTGCATCCTCTATCTACGTAGGTTTAATGATTGGTTAAAATTATGGTACGATACCATAATTACAATATAATCAGACCCCAAATTTAAATTTTTATTTTTTTATTATATATTAATGATTTAGTGGGTTTTAAATAAGTTTAGTTGATTTGTTTTTTACTATTTTGATATTATCATTGGTAGACTTAACAGTAAAATTATAATATTATTTAATATATAAATTTTATGCATTAATTGTGTAAGGACCAATATAGACATTTTATATTAACTTTTCATATTTTATTAAAAAATCCTACACTTTTTTAAAATTCTACAGAAGCAATGGCATCCTCTAGTCTTATGTGATCCCTGCCCATGACTCGTAATATCCTAAAGCACTATGTTTTTCAATTCTCCCATAATCTAAACTTTTCTTTAATAAAATTCACTTGGAGTGTTAATAGTTAATTAAATAAATAAAAACGTTAAATCTTGTTCTTTAAATCAATTTCTCTAAAGAATATATAATATAAAATCTTTAAAAGTTTGAAAAAAACTCAAATTAAGAGAGGATCGTATTCTTTATTTTTTTTTCTCCATTTTTCTTTCTAATTAATTGAATTGGTGTGTTTTTGCTTTTGGGGGGGGGGGGGGGTAATAATACATTTAAGAATGACAATTTTAACCCCAAGCTTGCAAATTCTCTCCTACCCACCCACTAGGGCTAATTTTACAGATAATGCGCAAATTTGATAATACAAACTAAAACTCATTGTGGGTAGTGGACAACTTTAGTAAAGAGAGCAGATGCGACGAAAGTATTCACTAACTCACATTATTTTTTTTACTTTTAAATTACTTAATATTCAGTAATAGTGAGGAAAATCAATTGATAGTTTGATGCTATCTTTTCATTCTATTATATGTTTTTCTTAATTAATTGATGTATCGTTGGTTTCTTTTTCTTGCAATCGTAATTGGTTTGACTGATATTTATCTCTGAATAGCACATTCCAGCGCTTAAATCTGATACGTCTTGATCTGCTTAGTCAACTCAGACTCAATACTGAGTAAGTCTTGCATTGCATGACGAGATGCAGCAGCTGAAATTGCAAAATTAAAGATCTTGTTAGCATTTGATCACCAAGATTAATCAGCCCAAAGCATTTGATCTAGTATTGCATTCATGGTTTATCGGTTTTGTTTTAGTAACCGTATAAGATGCGTGCACAAAAAAAAAAAAAAAGGAACAATTCTTCTTCTATTAAGCGACTAATAGAGTTCATTGTACAAAATAGAAGGTAGATTGGCTGGGTAAATGGTGATAGGGATAAATGCAAGAAGATTTCTCAAGCTGTCAAGACAATACCAAACGTAAAATTCGTAAGTAATTTACCTTTCCTGACGGCCAGCGGCCAGATTTTGAATATGCAATGGTACACGGTTTCAGGCTTCATTTGTAAGACCAGCGATGGAAAAGTTTTAAAGGGCGGATGAAAATAGGCTTAAATTAGGCAAACATTTGAGCCCTCAGGATTTTGTTTTTCCAATAGTTTTCCCTCACCATCAACACCAAATTGTCATTACATAAGGGGATTGATTGATGCTTCCCCAACTCCATTAGAATTTAGAAGAAAATGCAGATAGATTTACACTCTGTTTAATTGAAACAAATCGAAACACCAACACACAAATCAAACAAGAAATGGGCTATCAACCAATAAGTACTGTACATTAAACATGTATTTATTTAAGAAACAGATTCTTAGATATTATGATGGGACCTTAGTGGGACCATATCAATATCTTAGAAACAGAGTTCAACGACCACAAACCAAAATAAACTTCAAATAGTTATCTAAGCCATTTCACCAATAGCAAGCAAATATTAACCAAGACAAACTGAAGCAAATAAGACACACACACACCCAGATGACCAAACTCAGAAACCTCCACGGAGACGGAGCACAAGATGCAGGGTGGACTCCTTCTGGATGTTGTAATCAGCAAGAGTCCTTCCATCCTCAAGTTGCTTTCCAGCAAAGATCAACCTCTGCTGGTCGGGTGGAATCCCCTCCTTATCCTGGATCTTAGCCTTCACATTGTCAATTGTGTCCGAACTCTCAACCTCCAATGTGATGGTTTTCCCAGTGAGTGTCTTCACAAAAATCTGCATACCACCACGGAGGCGAAGAACCAAGTGAAGAGTGGATTCTTTTTGAATGTTATAGTCTGCAAGAGTCCTTCCATCTTCAAGCTGCTTTCCAGCAAAAATGAGCCTCTGCTGATCTGGTGGGATACCCTCCTTGTCTTGAATTTTTGCTTTCACATTGTCGATGGTGTCAGAACTTTCAACCTCAAGAGTAATTGTTTTTCCAGTGAGGGTTTTCACAAAGATCTGCATACCACCACGGAGACGAAGCACCAAATGGAGGGTTGACTCCTTCTGGATGTTGTAGTCAGCAAGAGTACGACCATCTTCAAGTTGTTTGCCGGCAAAGATTAACCTCTGTTGATCAGGTGGGATGCCCTCCTTGTCCTGGATCTTGGCCTTGACATTGTCGATCGTGTCAGAGCTTTCAACCTCC
Source organism: Citrus trifoliata (assembly GCA_018350135.1). Taxonomy (NCBI): domain Eukaryota; kingdom Viridiplantae; phylum Streptophyta; class Magnoliopsida; order Sapindales; family Rutaceae; genus Citrus; species Citrus trifoliata. The sequence continues at coordinate 227,508 of VKKW01000225.1, read as the reverse complement.
AAAGTTATAGTCTTACCAGTCAGGGTTTTCACAAAAATCTGCATGCCACCCCTGAGACGGAGGACCAAATGAAGGGTTGATTCCTTCTGGATGTTGTAGTCTGCAAGTGTGCGTCCATCCTCTAGTTGTTTACCGGCAAAGATGAGCCTTTGCTGGTCTGGTGGGATCCCTTCCTTATCCTGAATTTTGGCTTTGACATTGTCAATGGTGTCAGAGCTTTCCACCTCAAGGGTGATAGTCTTTCCAGTGAGGGTCTTTACAAAGATCTGCATACCACCACGGAGACGGAGGACCAAGTGGAGGGTTGACTCCTTCTGGATGTTATAATCAGCAAGTGTGCGACCATCCTCAAGCTGTTTACCGGCAAAGATAAGCCTCTGCTGGTCTGGTGGGATCCCTTCCTTGTCCTGAATCTTGGCTTTCACATTGTCAATGGTGTCGGAGCTTTCCACCTCAAGAGTAATCGTCTTGCCAGTGAGGGTCTTTACAAAGATCTGCATACCACCCCTAAGTCGAAGGACCAAGTGGAGGGTTGATTCCTTCTGGATATTATAGTCAGCAAGTGTGCGACCATCCTCGAGCTGTTTACCAGCAAAGATAAGCCTCTGCTGATCTGGTGGGATCCCTTCCTTGTCCTGGATCTTGGCTTTTACATTATCAATGGTGTCGGAGCTTTCAACCTCAAGGGTTATTGTCTTGCCGGTGAGAGTTTTCACAAAGATTTGCATCTGTTGGACCAAAGAAACACCATATCAGAATAAATCCATACAAAACAATCAAACCAAACAAACAATATTAACATAACCAACGACACTGAGTTGTATTAGACATAGTCACTACATAATTCAAAGACACTTTCGGGCAGGTCTCTCAAGGAAAAACTAACAGAAAATTTAGAAAAGTTGTAAATCTCTAGATAGATCAAAAAATAGAAAAGAGAGTTTCAAGAACGATCAATCATAAGTAAAGAATTCGGCATACCTTTTTCTTTGATAATTAATTTTTTTTTTCACAAGTCTCATAGAATTACAAGATATGCCTAAAATTAACACCAAAAAATTCAAAATTATCTCCGAAAGAGCACTATAACACCATTTAATCAAAACCCTAGATAGAATCAACGAGGCTGATTTGAGTGTTAAATCGCCATAATTATAACCTCAAACAACAAATAAGCGATCGCCTACAACAATTTACAGCTAATGAAAAGCTTAAAAAAAACATATCACCATATCAAGATAAACAACAATAACTAAAAAAAAAAATCCAATCTACGAATTAATCGACAAAGCACGGCATCATAGCAACTAGAATAATCGGCAAAATAAATATTAATTTTAAAAAAATGCTAAAGAGAGTAATTATAATCATTATTACCTTGACAGAGAGAATATAAGAAGGCCTTTTATCAAATTGACGGTGAAGATAATCTGAGAAACGGTGGGAAGACGAGGCTCGAGGTCCTCCGTTTTATCGTTGCGATTGACAATTAAAATGACGAGATTGCCCAAATTCCATCCAGCACATTGATGCCACGTCTTTAAAATTCGGTGTCCCTTTCCTGGCCCACACGCCAATATTAGTTTCGCAAATCCGTTGGCTGATCGGAAGAGGCGGATTTCTTTCAGTTTTTAGGATATTGTTTAGCATTCAAGTCACGCGCTTTTATACGAGTGTGCCGCACCTCACACGCTAGCTCATCATTCTAATTTTCTATTTGTATATTTGTGGATTATTTTTAACGATTTAAAGTTATCTTAAAAAAATATTAAATAAGTTATTCTGAAAATAAAATCTGTGAAAATTTAAAGATTCCCATAACGACATTTCTGATAAAAAAGTCTAAATTTTTTTTTTCAATGTGTAATTTTAAGTTTTTGAGTTGGATGAAAGTGAAAACTACTCAACTAAAATTATAAGAATCACTATGCTAATGTAATTGAATTAATCACAAATAAATATAGTGATTCAAAAATAAGAGAGAAATTGTGCAATCACAAAAAGGATATAAAATTGAGAATTCTCAATTAGGTTGATAATTCATGTTAATAATTTATGACAATTTTTAATAAAGTATCATCGAGATTTATTGATAAAACCAAATAATCAGTTAAATTATTTTATTATATTGATGTGCTAGGAGAAAAAATTGTGCAAACGAAGTATCAATAAAGGATATTTCCTACTCTATATACAAACAATAAATTCAATTTTTATTTGAGATGGCTCTTAGCTATTTTAACGTACCCTCCACATAAAAATTGGATGTGCTAATTAATATATTAATTAAATTACTGCAGTGATCGATCTGCAGATAACAAAAGTTAAACCTCATGACCACTTTTTATGATTAGAGAAAACAACCCATAATTTAAAGAGCATATAAACACAACTCAAACAAAAAGTTGAAAAAGGAAAATAAATTCCACCGAAGATAAAGGGGAAAGTTGGACTCAAATTAAAGCAACTAAATTATAAGCTTATAATCTAAATACCTTTAATCAGATTCTCATTTCTTGCTTATAATTGAAGCAACTAGATTATCACTTTCTTCATGTATATATTAGCTGTTATTACATTAACATATTACCTGCATATCCGTGGCTGTGAACTCAATTAAAAATTAATACGTGGCTTATTATGTGATTTATAAATTACTCTTTCATGATTTATAAATTAAAGTAGTAATAACATTTTAGCCTCCTAACAATTTTAATTTATTCAATGCATAAATAGTTTAAACATTTATAAATTAAGTCTCAAACTCTAATTAAAGAAGAAAAAATATTAAAAAATCAGCATCCTCTCCTAATCTAATCATCTCTTAAGCAATTTTCATTCACGTTATTGGTGGTTAATAAATTAAAAAAATAAAGGTGGTAAAATAGTAAAAATAAAGATAGTTAAATACTAAACATACACTAGCAATAAAAAAAATAGGTGGCACAATATATTTAAAAGATTAGGAGAGCTTAGACCAAAGGGTAATTTTATCCTACAGCACTAGTCTAGCCCACACTTATGTCCTTCTATATGCCAGCAATTTAACTCTTCTCCTATACTCTATGTCGTTCTTTTCTATGGATAGTATTTTGGTAATTTTATTCTTTTGAAACTATTAAAATCTACAAATACATTATAATCTGGAATCAATTGAAAGTTAATACATATATTTTATAGTATAGTTCAAAAATCTACAATAATAATTTTAAAATTTAATCCTATAAATATAAAAGAAATGTCAAATTTTATTAAAATTTGAGACAATATGATTCGTGAGAGCTTGAAACTATGATATGTATTCAAGGATGTGGATTACCATTGAATTAAAAACCTAATAGCACACGGATGGTAATTCAATTGAAAACTTGGTTTAATCTCAATTATTATTATTGTTGTAAAGAAGCTGACCTAATATGAATCTAGGTCATGAGTCATGCATTTGTATTTTCTTAAGGATAAGATTCATTACATTTTCCCTACCTTGTATTGACTTTTTTTCTTTTTATTTAAATAATATTTCCCTCACTCCAACGAGGTTTCTTTAAAAACAAGAAAGGTCATGACCCAAGAGAGGACGAGTGGCTAACTATGCATGATGATTGGTATGATATATTAATCGGTATTATCACATTTAGGCCCCTCTCTCCTCTTCCAACATTTGTTATCATTCAATGGGCTCTTACTCGACCAAACCAATGTGCTCACGTTGGCGACGGCATGAGGACACGGGATCGTGTTCTTTGTCGGGGACTCCTATGCTTTTCTCACGATAAAAAATTGGATAAAATAATAAAAGTAGATATATATTTTTTTTCTGTAATATAAGTAATAAAAAAAAATTATCTAATGACAAAACGGAAACGTTTAAAATTGAATGATAGAAAAAATATAAGTTTTTTGATAATGATGTTTTATTGAATTCAGTTTGAATTAACAAAACTAGAGTTTTAGACCCCTTTTATAATAATATTAAATATCCCAAATTTACCAAAATAGGTAAATTCATAATATTATTTTATAATTAAATTCTCCAATCTAAGTAAGAAAAGCAAAATGAAGGGTGTCCAAATTCGATATGTAGAAAAAAAATCCTAAAAGAAAAGGAAAAAAAATTAAAATTGAAAAATAACTAGAAAATAAGTGGAATTTTTTAGTTGGACAATAGGGTAGAATGGCACAAGCGATTTTAGATTTGGTTCGTCTCATCACAAGTTTCAAAATAGTATGTTATACATAAAAAAAGAATATATGTGATTCAAGTTATGCCATTCGGAAAGTATCTTACGCGTAACAACAATCATCCTACATTATCTAATTTTTATAAAGATAATTAGAAAATACCTACTTTTATGATTTTAATATTTACAGTAGGTTTTAAAATAGCATTTAGCAATAGTATCTCTTTCATCCATAGTACATGGCATTTGAAGCCAAAAGAAAATTCGAAACTTAAAAAATTTGGAAGATTAAACTCATGTTCCTTAAATCTTTGGGAAAGAAAAAAATAATAATTTGAATGTAATAACACAACTACACCTGGTTAACAATTGTTTGCTTCAATTTTAATAGATTGTAGACCACTTAGGTGCTTTATCTAATTATAATCTCTTTAGAAGTTCATAGTTTTATGTGATAGGATTAGAGCAATCTGCACATTTTGTATTTATATCAAAAGGCCCGGCTTTACAACGATTATAAGTTGAATGCAACTTTCTCTCAGAATGAGTGCTAATGATTCAATGAGAAGCTAACAATTCATAAAAAAGAAGAAAAAAAAAATAAGCACAACTCCCTCGTGTTTTAAAAATCTATCCAAATTAGAAAAAGTACTGTAAATATTAATATCTCTAATGCATATTCATTAAAATTTTTGTTTCATTTTTGAGAATGTTGAAGTGTTGCCTGTTCATTATTAATACCCAGAGAAAACACGTACAAACTAGATCAGAAACACATGGGCTAATTTGTATTTTATGATCAGAAACACATGGGCTGATTTGTATTTTATCATCAAATTAATTCAATCATCAAGAAGTTCATGTTGAGTGTTTGTAATTTGAGCAGGGGTGGACTGGCATTTTTCAAAAACTATGGGTGTTGGTTAAGAATAACCTAAAGTCGACTGACAGTTATCACAACTGTCCAATTACTATCCATTTATCCAAGGGCCCGTATCGACTTTGGTGCATGGTGCAGCTGCAGCTAATGAACCCTCGGGCGGTGGCGGAGCCATTAAGGTAGTGCCCCACTCAGTCCAAAAATTGTCTTCTTGCTCCGTTCATTTGATTTATTTTTATTCTCCCATAATCTAAAATTTTCTTTAATAAAATTCAATTGGGGTATTAATAGTTAATTAAATAAAAAAATAATAGTTAAATCTTGTTCTTTAAGCCACTTAGCCATTCACTATCCCTAAAGAACATGTGATATAAGATTTTTAAAAATTAAAAAAAAATTCTCCATTTTTCTTTCTAATGAATTGAATTGGTATTTTTTTGCCTTTTTTTTGGTTGTTGTGTTGGGGGGGGGGGGGGGTTAAATAATACATTTAAGAATGACCAAGTTTGCAAATTCTCTCCTACCCACCCACTAGGGGTAATTTTACTGATAATGGGCAGATTTGTTAATACAAACTAAAACTCATTGTGGATAGTGGGCGGCTTTAATAAAGAGAGGAGAAGCGATGAAAGTATTCACTAACTCGCATTATTTTTTTTGCTTTTAAATTACTTAATACTTAGTAATAGTGAGGAAAATTAATTGATAGTTTGATGATATCTTTTCATTCTGTTTGAGGGAAAAATAGGAAGGGTAGTAAAAGCGCCACGTGTCGACTAATGGAATGATTCCAGCACAATCTGGGTACCCCGCACAAATAGAGGTACCCTGCACAATTAGAAGTACCCTACACAAATAGAGGTACCCCATAAAATATGAGGTACCCCATACAAATAGGGGTACCCCGCGTAGTAGGGGGTACCCCACGTACCTCGAGGTACCCGGCAAAGCGGATGCAAGAGAATCCTCCGAAAATATCCGCCATGAGAGACGTCTCTGCCTCCTAAAAGATATTATTTGATTTTGTCATAATTAGGAATCAAGAACGTCGTATCAAAAGGGGGGGGATAGCCGCTTGCTACCTCTGCCAAAAGTGAAGGACATTGTCCCAAGGACAGTGGTCCCCAACCGCCTACCCGACAGCTACTGCAGAGGTACCCCGGACCACTCTCCAGCGCGCGCCACGTTTCCAAAAGATGAGATACGCCACAAACGTGCAGATAACGGCCCAAAAGATTATAAAGAGGTAAAAAGACGTTAGCCAAAGAGGGTACGCCACGTGGCAGCTGAGGTACTTCATATATAAAGGCGCCTAGGTTTCATTCTCCAGCATGTTTTTTCACTCACCATTAACACTCACTCCAGAAAAAGAGGTTTTCTTCAACCTTAAACTCTAATTTACAGAGGGCTAGCTATCTCTCTTTACCACAAAAGCTTGAGTTTGCTAACTTGAGCGTCGGAGTGTGAACGCCGGGGTACCCCGGCTTCACCTCTAACCTCTATTTCACTGTTTTACAGGTGTGGAATCCATTTCGAAGGATACCTCTCTTAGTTCTGAACCTTTCACCATTGTTACCACTCTCTCTCTCCTTCTCACCTCCCCTGAATTTCAGTTACACCGCACCGCACACAATATACTAGTGAGGTACCCCATCTCCCCATAAAAATACAAATTTATTGTTCTAGATAGATTTGGCTTTTCTTACCCCAAAATCTGTTGAAAACAATTGGCGCCGTCTGTGGGGAAGACGCACAAAAAGCCTCCTCCACGGTCACCGAACTAGTTGTTGTGTGTACCCCAATACATGGCACCCGACGTACCTCCCGAGGGCTTAATGGGGGATCCTACAAGGATGAGAGATGACAGCAGCAGTGAAGGTAGTGATCCCGCAAGAAGGGTAGCCCGCATCAGTAAGGGTAAGGGTATCAAGCAATCGACGGGTGTTCGCCCAGATGAGGAACCTATCACTCACAAGCGTTTCGAGGATCTTGCCCACGCAATACTTAGGGCGGTCGGATCTCGGGCACCCGAAAGTTCACTTCCACCGGTGACGCTAGAAGCTCCACCACCTCAAACGGACGACCAAGCTATGGTCAGAAGAGGGGTACCCGAGGCCAGCAAGCCAAAGCCTATCACTCACAAGCGATGGCCTAGGCTTTGGCTTGCTGGCCTTGGGTACCCGTTCTAAGTTTCAAACCGTGGGCTCCCGCGACGAGCGTTCCACTGCCTCTTACAATTCTCGCAGCAGCCAGGGTACGAGGCGTGCAAAGCATACCCACGAGGATCTCCGTGAAAAGTTAAACGCCAAAAGGGCTTCTCAAATGGTGGCGACATCATCGGGTACACCAAGGGTACCCCTCGAACTTGTGGAAAAGATGGAGAACCTGAAAGCCCAAGTGAAGCTCCTCTCTGAGAAGCAAAATATCACAGCTGCTCCAACGCCAATGACCTACCAATCTTCATTCACTATGGAGATTAGGACGGCAGCTCTCCCCGAGGCGTTCACCATGCCTCAGATACCCCAATACTCGGGTACCACTGATCCCTCGGAGCATACTGAGCTATACCGCGACCAAATGCTTATCAAGGGTGTAGATGAGAGCGCCATGTGTAGGATGTTTACACACACACTCACGGGCCCCGCAAAGTCATGGTTTTGCTCTTTGAAAGCGGGTAGCATATCTTCCTTACACCAATTGTTATCCGAATTTACTAAAGAGTTTTCCTATGCTTCCACTCAAGATAGGGTAGCCTACAAACTTGCCTTTATCAAGCAAGGGGAAGCCGAGTCTTTGACAGAGTATGTAAGTCATTTCCACCAAGAAGTGCTGCGAACCGGAGCATTTGGAAACCAATACACATTGACCCATTTTGAGAAAAATTTGCAATTGGGTAAGTTATGGCGTTCTTTCCAAAAGAAGCGCCCACTTTCATATGGGGAAGCCCGTTCCCAGGCGTTGCAGCAAGTGGAGATGGACGAAAGATGCCAATTGAAGCGCCAAGAAGATAAAGCCGATGTTACAAAGAACAAAGAGAAGCCCAAGAGAGTGGAGGCCTCAATACCTAGAGTACCCCGAGCACGGAACCCTCCACGGGCTCCCCTGCGGGGACGAGGGTATAACCCTCAGGGTATCTCAAGGGTACCCCAACCTTCAAGATCGCCACCACCGGATCAGCGAGAGCCACCACCGAGGCCTCGGTACGAGTCTTACCACCCACTGAATCGATCTCCAGAGCAGATCTTCTACCATATTCGGGATAACGGCCTCCTCCGTCCTCCTAAGCCAATGAAGAAGTACCCCAACATGAAGCGTAACCTAAAATATTGCTAGTTCCATGAGGAATTTGGTCACAGCACAACCGAGTGCTTCACCTTGCGAGAGGAAATTGAATCTTTGATTCTCAGCGGGTACCTCAAAGAATTTGTTGCTGGTATGAGAGAAGCTCGAAAGTCCGCGGAGCAAGATAAAGGCAAGCGAGTAGCCGATGACAGTCCTGAAATTGAGGTACCCCCTGGACACAAGAAAGACGTGTATGTCCGGATGATCATGGGCGGACCGACTTTAGCGAGCCAATTTAGGAGGGCTATCAAAGGTTATGGTAGATCGTTGTCGATAACCACCAATATTGGTAGAGAAGTCAACCTTAATGAATAGGGTACACCGAAGGTACCCCACCATCCCCCACCTATCCTTTTTACAGAAAAAGATGCGGAGGGCATCTCGTACCCCCACGATGATGCCTTCGTAATTACGTTGAAGGTTGCCACTGGTAAGGTAGCAAAAACTCTCGTAGATACCGGCAGCTCCGTTGACATCATTTTCAAAAGCGCCTTAGATCAACTATTGATTGAGTCGCCAAAGATCACCCCATATGCTACGCCTCTTATTGGTTCGCCGGAGATATGATTATACCAAAAGGCATCATTACACTGCCCGTTACACTTGGTAAGGTACCTCACCGTGTTGTTCATATGATTGATTTTCTTATTGTAGATCACCCGGGTGCCTACAATATTATATTGGGTAGGCCATTTTTAGTAGTAACTAAAGCGGTGGTATCCATGCACTACCTCGCTATGAAAGTCCCGGCTGCCCAAGAAGTGATCACCATTAAAGGGGATCAACAATCGGCTCGTGGATGTTACTCTGTGGCCTCTGAAGTCACTTACCAAATAGCTTCTGATTCGCCAACGAAGGGGTACCCCAGTGGCAGCCAGCCTACACCTTATCCCTCAAGGCGAGCGCTCGCTAGAAGGCGGAGAGCGGTACTCAAAAAATCTCCTCAGGTAGCCCACCCACGAGAGCAGTTGGAATCCTCACCAATGGGAGTGGAAGCAGTTGCGGGGGATAGCTCGAGGGTATCCCATGGGGACCAAGTGGAACCCAGATGTGAAGTCGAGGCACCCTTGGATTCTCGAATAGTGAAAGATGAAAAAAGGGTACCCCAGTTGAAGATCTTATTTCAGTTTCGATTTACGCCACCGACCCAACAAAGACAGTGAAAGTAGGTTCCAACCTCTCGGAGGAACAAAGAGAGGAGCTTATCGCCTTCCTACGTGAGCACCACGATGTATTCGCTTGGTCCCACTCGGATATGCCGGGTATCCCACCATCTCTCTTTTGTCACAAACTCAATGTCAGCCCGCATAATAAACCGGTCAAACAGAAGTGTCGCGCCTTCAACCAAGAGAGGTACGATGCAATTGAACAAGAGGTAGACCGCCTATTGGCAGCAATATTTATTCGGGAAGCAGTGTACCCCGATTGGGTGTCCAACGTTGTTCTTGTCAAGAAATCAAACGGAAAGTGGCGCATGTGCGTAGACTTCACCGACTTGAACAAGTCCTGCCCCAAGGATAGCTTCCCGCTTCCCCGGGTAGACCAGTTGGTTGATGCAACAACGGGACATGAGATGCTTAGTTTTATGGACGCCTTCTCCGGTTACAACCAAATCCCAATGTATGAACCCGATCAAGAGAAAACAGCCTCATCACCAACCGTGGGTTATACTGTTACAAGGTTATGCCGTTTGGTTTGAAGAATGCCGGGGCTACCTATCAGCGGCTAGTGAATAAAATTTTCAAGGAACAAATCGGACGCACCATGGAGGTGTACATAGACGACATGATCACCAAATCGGTGCATGCGAGGGAACACCTGGGGCACCTCAGAGATACCTTTACCGTTTTGAGAAGACATCAGATGCGGCTTAACCCTGAAAAATGTGCGTTCGGGGTCACTTCGGAAAAATTTCTTGGGTTCATAGTACAACAGCGGGGGATTGAAGCCAACCCCGATAAAATTCGTTCGGTTCTGGACATGAAATCACCAAGCACCATCAAGGAGGTTCAAAACTTGGCAGGTCGGGTAGCTGCTCTGAGCCGCTTTATCTCCAAGGCTACGGACCGGTGTAAGCCTTTTTTCAAAGCTTTGAAGACCGGCAAAAAGCTCCAATGGACGCCCGACTGCGAAGAGGCTTTCCAAGAACTGAAGGGGTACCTCGTGAATGCTCCACTACTTGCCAAACCTGAGCCGGGAGAGGTGCTTTTGTTGTATCTTGCCGTATCCGAGCATGCCACCAGCTCTGTGTTACTCCGAGAGGATGATAATGGGGTACAACGACCTATTTACTACACTAGTAAGGCTATGGTTGATGCCGAAAAGAGGTACCCCACCTCTGAGAAGATCATTTTGGCATTGGTTGTCTCCGCACGGAAGCTCAGACCATATTTTCAGGCTCACACCATTGCAGTCGTCACCAACCTTCCCCTCCGGCAAATCCTCCAGAAGTTAGACATGTCCGAAAGGCTTCTCCGATGATCCCTCGAATTAATCGAGTTCGATGTCATCTTCAAACCCCGTTCGGCGATTAAAGCACAGGCCATCGCTGATTTTATTGCGGAATTCGCCAATGACTCAAGTGGTGAAGGCGATTTGAGATATCTGCTAGATACCCCACCCACCGATGAAGGGGGCAGGTCTGGGAAATATATGTAGACGGTTCCTCTAACTCACACGGAAGTGGTGCGGGAGCTATTATAATCGACCCAAATAAGGTGAAAATATGCTACGATTTGCAATTTGGGTTCAAGGCTTCAAACAACGAAGCCGAATACGAGGCCATCATAGCGGGGTTGAGGATGTCGAAAGCTTTGGGAGCGAGAAGGGTACACGTCAAGAGCGATTCCCAGTTAGTGGTAAGCCAAATTACCGCACAATATTAAGCGAAAGAGGAAAACATGAAAGGGTACCTCGGAAAAATCAGAGAGTTGATGTCCCAATTTTGTGAGGTTAAGGTGGAAAGAGTACCCCGACTGGAGAACAGCGAAGCCGACACCCTGGCGAAAATGGCATCCCTTGGAGTAGCCCAGTCATCTGACCCCATCACAACAGAACACATACCTGCACCTAATGTTGGTTTCCCAGAGCCATTGGAAGTAGGATCATTGTCCAACGAGGTGTTTTGGATGGAGCCTATCATAAGGTACTTCAAGGATGGAGACCTCCCCTCAGATAAAAGTGAAGCAAGAAGACTAAAGTATAAAGTCGCCCGATATTGCCTGATCCAGGGTACCCTATACAGAAGAGGGTTCACTCTTCCTTACCTTAAATGCTTGGGAAGCGATGAGGCCGAGTATGTCATGAGGGAGATACATGAGGGGGTTTGTGGCAATCACTATGGAGCACAATCACTGGCGCAAAAAGCTCTCCGTCAAGGGTACTACTGGCCAACCATGCGGGAGGACGCCAAGAATATGGTACGAAGCTGTGACAAATGCCAAAGGTTCGCCAGGATACCCCATCTACCCCCAAAGAAGCTAACAGTTATATCTTTCCCTTGGCCATTCGCTATATGGGGAGTGGATCTCATCGGCCCGTTACCTACCGGGAGGGGGCAAGCAAAATATGCAATCGTGGCGGTAGATTATTTCACAAAGTGGGCGGAAGCGGAGTCACTAACAAGCATCACAGAAAGGAAAACCACAGAATTCATTTGGAAGAACCTCATTTGTAGATTTGGGATTCCCTATGCAATTGTCAGTGATAACGGTAAGCAATTCAATAATAAAAAAATTTCGAAACTTTTGTTCGGAGTTGGGGATAGCCAACCGATTTGTTACATCTGCCCATCCCCAATCTAATGGGCAAGTCGAAGCCGTTAACAAGATTATCAAAGGTATCTTGAAGAAGAAGCTAGAAGAAAGAAAGGGAGCATGGGTAGACGAGCTACCTGGGGTACTGTGGGCGTACCGGACTACTCAAAACACATCCACTAGGGAGACCCCATTTTCCCTCGCATTCGGTGTTGACGCAGTGATTCCAGCGGAAATTGGGGTACCCTCTCACAGGGTCGAATACTTTGATGAGGCCGAAAACACCTCTTTAGTTGCTTCAAACCTTGATTTAGTGGCTAAAAAAAGGGATAGAGCAGAACTGAGGATAACTATTTATCAGCATCGCATTTCGGGTCTATATGAAAAAAGGGTGCGCCCTCGATCTTTCAAGAAAGGGACTTGGTCTTGAGAAGGGTAACTCAGAACACTAGGGTACCCTGCGAAGGCGCTTTCGGGGCAAATTGGGAAGGACCTTACCGCATCGACAAACCCGTTAGGTCAGGTGCATACAAGCTACTCCACATGGATGGCACAATTGTGAGGCACCCCTGGAACGCTGCAATGCTACGGAAATATTACTAAAGGACAGTGTCTTAACCTTTAGACTTTTGCTGTTATTTTCTTTTTTTTTTATAATTTGTGTGGTAGGCCAAATGGGGTACCCCAAATACCCTATGTCGGTCAGTTGCAACTTTAAGATTTCTTTAATTCCTAAATGAGAAGGAGAGGAGATCTTGTAGTCTGCCGTTCTCCTAAGGGTAACAAAGCTAAGTCGTGTACTGATCAACGCTTTCGTTATCTATAAATGCATTTTCTTTCTTTGCAAGCATGATGTCTCCTTTATTTTTCTTCATTTCGATTTTAGAATGCGAATTATATTCATTTATCGCCATCAATATACCATCGCATCTGGTAATATGCAATTCTCGCCAGACGCTTGTCAATTATGACTAACTCATCACAGGACCAGTCAGGATACCTGATATGCTCAGATCGTGATGATCTATGTAAAACCAAGATGGGCAACGAAGTGAACAGCCCGGGGGTAGCTTTTCTGCGGAAACATGACAAAGCTACCTAGACAAAGAGAGGGAGGGTCAAAGAGGACCCGAGGGTGAAGAAAATCGGCATACCCTAGCGGCACGAGATTCGGCTTAGGTATGAGAACACCCACACCTCCGTCCTCGTACTTGAGCAAAGTAGGGGGTAAGCTATTAAAAAAAAAATTCGGAGAGAACTTCGAAAGAATAAGAAAGTGATTGGTTGGACCAATTGCACTTTCAACATTTGATCGAGATGTCGCGATAATATTTTGATTACCTATTTGTGGGGAATCCGCCATAGTTTTCGAGAAGGACATGCACCAAATTTGTGGGGAATCCGCCATAGTTTTCGAGAAGGACATGCACCAAATTTGTGGGGAATCCGCCTGATGTTGGATATTTGTTAAGGTACCAGGGTACCCCATTTAAAAAAAAATTAGGGGTACCCTAGACATTTACAAGGTAACAGTTAGCCAAGCATTCATTTGCAGAATGATAAGCATGCAAAATACAAGAAGATTTAATGGCATGATATCATAACAAAAGAGAAGTCCCAATAATACACAACATCCCGAGAAACCAAAAAGGAAGAAGTAAGATCTAAATAACAAAAGATCCGAAAAAACAAGAGCACAGTGAGAAGGCTACACTGAGGGTGGAACGCCATCCCCAACATCCGACTCCAGAGGGTGATCAGTAGAAGACCCTGAGGTACCCGGAATATGAGCAGCCGAAGTAAGGGCATCCGAGGCAGGCAACGCCTGAAGTGCGGGGGGTACCCCAGGCGACCTAGAAAGGGTACCCGATCGTGCCTGAGAAGACTTCTTCCTCTCTGCAATTGTCTTCAGAATCGCAGCCTTATTGACAAATTTCTGCACGTGGGGTACCTCCAATTCTGGATCCACACTCCACACCTCCGTCATGATGAGTGAGAATGCATCCTCCGCCATCGTCTTTTACCGTGATAGTAGATCCCCGTTGGTGGCCCTCAACTCCTCACAGTCCTTCTCCACCCGAGCTTTCTCTCCCGATAAGCCAGCGATGCGTTCTTGCAAAGTTTTAACTTCTCGAGCGAGCTGATCCTCGCGAGTTTGATGGCTTTGAAGCTCACTCCTTAACTTGTCGACCTCTGACTGTACGGCAACAAGGGAGTCGAGATCCAGAAGGCAATGACTAAGGAGGAAGGATGCCTGCGGGTCATGAAAGACATGTAAAATATATGTGTATGACAAAAGGAAAAAAAAATGATGAAGGGTACACCCGGGGTACCCCGGGAAGGGCCTACCTCTTGGGTAGCCCTAAGTGCTTGACCATAGCGCTGGCTCAAACTCATCTTGTCAGCCTCTTCGGCAACCTCAGAGGTAACATTTTCAGTAGAGTAGTAAAAACAGCGAGCCAAGTGCGAAACCTTCTTGTTGGAAGCTAGGTCTAGATCACCCTCACGTAACTCATTGGGGAAAGTAGAAACCAACCCGAATTTTCTCTTCTTTGAGCGAGGGGTACCCTTCGACCCGCTGTGGGAGGTACCCTGTGATTTCCCCTTTGGTCCGGGAACTCGAGGTGGCCGTGAGCCTTTTTGGGGTACCGCCGAATCCTGAGATCCGGAAGCACCGCCTACTACCGCTTGAAAAAAGACGTCGAAAGCGTCATCCGCCGATTCCATAACTGCACCCAATGCATAAAAATCATGTTAGCCAGACAAGTACTAAGTACTACAAAAGCAAGAATAGGAAATGAAAAGCAGGGAAGCAAAATAAAGATGCGGTGGTAACGGGGTACCCCAGTCCCGTAGATAATAATAGGGTACCCCTCGACACCCGAATCATACATGAGTCACCCCCGGGAGCAGGTGGAGGACTTCGGTTAATCAACCCCGCTCTCCATAATCTACTCTCCTCCAGCACGTTACTACCCCTCTGTGCCCCTCGAAATCGATCCACAAACTTCTTCACCTCTCTCCCCACCTCCTGAACTGGGCATGATCCTTTAGCCCATGTCACACCTGCAAAAGCATAAAGAGTCCAATGTTAGCGAGACAGTCAGGCGAAAGATTCCGATAAAGAAATATAAGTAAGAGAGATACTTACAGTCTACATTGAAGGAATGAGGAACCTCCACGGGGTTGCCCTTTTCACCTAGAATTTCTGTCCCCCACCTACCCTCAACAACAAACCATCCTTTTCGGTAACCCTTTTTCAAGGCGGGGTTCCCCTCAACGATGTGGTTATGATCACCCCAAGGGGATAAATAAGAAATGCCGGGACCCTTAGGCTTTTTGAATTGGTAAAGGCCCCTCAACTCTCGAACAGAAATGTCGCGCTTCAAGACCTCCAACCATAACACATGTAAGCCCGTAAGCGTCCTCCACCCCGGAAGGGATAGCTGCCCAAGAGCTACCCCCAAGTAACTAAACATTTTCATATAGAAAGGTTGGAGGGGCAGACGGAGTCCTAGGTCAAAGAGGTCGATATGGAGAGCAATCCCATTAGATTTCGGACACTCAGGTCGCTCATCCATATGGGGTACCCTAAGCTGAACAGAGGATGGAATAGTGTATTTGGCTCTAATTTGTTCTAAATCTCCCAAGGTAGCTCTCCTAATGCCTAGGGAAAAAGGGTTGTCAGATTTTGAAGGTGTGACAGGAGGAGATTTGGGAGGCTGGTTCGAGGAACGAGCGGAAATCTTGGGCTTAGATGGTTTACTCTTCTTTTCAGGATGGGGGGTTGGCCGTTTACTGGGAAAACGTGGGCTGACACGAGGGATACTCCTAGGGGAGGGGGCTCAGAACGAGAATTACAACTTCTAGAGGAATTGGGGGGGGGACCGATCCCCCTCTCTAATGGAGATGTGGGAAGGAGAACCCGC
This sequence comes from Citrus trifoliata, assembly GCA_018350135.1. Lineage (NCBI taxonomy): Eukaryota > Viridiplantae > Streptophyta > Magnoliopsida > Sapindales > Rutaceae > Citrus > Citrus trifoliata. The sequence goes on along the minus strand of VKKW01000225.1, from coordinate 211,421 downwards.
AGGAGGGCTGTCAACCTTACTACCCCCAACTTTACGTCGCTTCCTCACGGGTCCCACATGTTTCTTACCCATCTACTTTCCCCCAACAAAACATCCACAAACCCCCAACAACACATCCAGCAAGCCACACGTTTCCCAAACAGTAACATATTCATACCAAGCGCCACCTACCACACATCAACCACCAAATGCAAACACCAACCAACAAAAAAAAAACAAAAATCAAAAATAAATTTTTCTCAAAATATGCAAAATAGCGCCACTATGAACGCGCCAAAGGAGGAGAAACGAGGAGGGATACCTATGATTCACCAACTTAGTAGATCGGGATTGAAAATCATGGCAAGACGAAGCTGCAGGCAACCAAAAACAGTGAGTAAAAATATGCAAATATAAAAATAAAAATAAACTTAAATATATGTACTTATTTATAAATAAGTAAATAAATAAAATGAAGAACGAAGGGCTGCAACCAATAACCAACGCCGGCTGCCATGGCGGCAACCACCGAGAACCAACGACGGAGATCGCAAAAAGAACGCCGGAACCCACCAAGGGAGAGCGCCGGCCAAAAAAAAAAAAAAACAGAGAAGTTGCAGCCACCAAGAAGAACCGGCTGCCATGGCTGCAACCACACCAAACCGACGCCGGAACACTCCAAGAAAAACGCCGGCCGAAACGAGAAAGAAGAAGAGAAAACCGAGAAGCTGCAGCCACCAAGAAAAACCGGCTGCCATGGCTGCAACTACCAAACCTGACGCTGGAGATCGCCAAAAAGGAGAGAAAGAAGAGAGAGAAAGCGAGATAAAATGAAGACTCAAGGAGGGAGGTTTACCGTGTGTATCACCGGACCGAAATCTCGCTGTGAGCCACTGGAAAACCGCCTTGAACCGACCAGATCTGGAGCCCAAAACCACCACTGCAGCAGCCGAGATCCACGCCGGAAAATGCACCAGATCTTTGTTGACCGAGAGAGAAAGAGAAAGAAGAAAGAAAGAAAAGGAAAGGAAGAAGAAACGTGAGAAAGAAAATGGAGAAAGAAAATGGAAAAGAAAGAAAACGGAAGAAGAAGGAAATAAAAGAAAAAGAGTAAAGGGAGAATAAAGCCTAGGGAAGATAAACGAGGCTAAAAAAAACGAGTAAAGAAATTTTTTTTTTACCTGTGATAATGTTGATGCAGTTAGAAGAAGAGACGAAATTATGGAAGAAAAAGGTTACTGGAAATAATCAATTTTTGGGAGTCCGTTTGGGGATTTTCAAAATAAATGAGAGAAGATTGACTTACGTCAGGAGTTTTAAATTCAACCTGACAGAACACGTTGCCCAAGAAAGGAGTTCAGGGATATTTGAGTGAGATAGGTATTTTCAAAATTCAAACTGCATGTCAGACGGCTGCCACTTCCCAAGAAAAAGGAGAGAGACATGAAGACAACTGTTCGTTCTCATCGTCAAAAAAAAAAAAAAGCGGGAAAAGGAAATGACAAAGAGAAGATTTTTAGTTCGAAGTAAATAAAGTTTAGTCAAGGGAAGAAGCTAAGCAAGGTACCCTCCGGTCTAGCCGCGTCGCCACGTGTCACTCATACAATGAGTTTCTTTTGCCTCCAATACTTCTCGCCAAAAAGAAACTAGGGGGATGTTGTTTGAGGGAAAAATAGGAAGGGCAGTAAAAGCGCCACGTGTCGACCAATGGAATGATTCTAGCACAATCTGGGTACCCCGCACAAATAGAGGTACCCTGCACAATTAGAGGTACCCCACACAAATAGAGGTACCCTATAAAATATGAGGTACCCCATACAAATAGGGGTACCCCGCGTAGTAGGGGGTACCCCACGTACCTCGAGGTACCCGGCAAAGCGGATGCAAGAGAATCCTCCGAAAATATCCGCCATAAGAAACGTCTCCGCCTCCTAAAAGATATTATTTGATTTTGTCATAATTAGGAATCAAGAACGTCGTATCAAAAGGGGGGGATAGCCGCCTGCTACCTCTGCCAAAAGTGAAGGACATTGTCCCAAGGACAGTGGTCCCCAACCGCCTACCCGACAGCTATTGCAGAGGTACCCCGGACCACTCTCCAGCGCGCCACATTTTCAAAAGATGAGATACGCCACAAACGTGCAGATAACGGCCCAAAAGATTATAAAGAGGTAAAAGGACGTTAGCCAAAGAGGGTACGCCACGTGGCAGCTGAGGTACTTCATATATAAAGACGCCTATGTTTCATTCTCCAGCATATTTTTTCACTCACCATTAACACTCACACTCCAGAAAAAGAGGTTTTCTTCAACCTTAAACCCTAATTTACAGAGGGCTAGCTAGCTCTCTTTACCACAAAAGCTTGAGTTTGCTAACTTGAGCGTCGTAGTGTAAACGCCGGGGTACCCCGGCTTCACCTCTAACCTCTATTTCACTGTTTTGTAGGTGTTTAACCCATTTCGAAGGATACCTCTCTTAGTTCTGAACCTTTCACCATTGTTACCACTCTCTCTCCTTCTCACCTCCCCTGAATTTCAGTTACACCGCACCGCACACAATATACTAGTGAGGTACCCCATCTCCCCATAAAAATACAAATTTATTGTTCTAAATAAATTTGACTTTTCTTATCCCAAAATCTGTTGAAAACACATTCTATTATATGTTTGTTAATTAATTGATGTATCGTTGATTTCTTTTTCTTGCAATCGTAATTGGTTTGACTGATATTTATCTCTGAATAGCACATTCCAGTGCTTAAATCTGATACTTCTTGATCTGCTTAGTGAACTCAGACTCAATACTGAGAGTAAGTCTTGCATTGCATGGCGAGATGCAGCTGAAATTGCAAAATTAAAGATCTTGTTATACATTCTTTGTAGAGGTTCAAAATTTATTCACCCAGATTAATCAGCCCAAAGCATTTGATCAAGTACTGCAATCATAGTTTATCGGTTTTGTTTTAGTAAGTGTATAAGATGTGTGCACAAAAAGTACATAAAAGAACGATTCTTCTTCTATGAGGCGACTAATAGGGTTCAGTGTACAAAATAGAAGGTTGATTGGCTGGGCAAATGGTGATAGGATAAGGATCACCCTAAGTTACAGTTTTCGTAACTTACAGCCAGTGGTTTGACTAGCTAACCAATAAAAATGTGTCACATGGACAGAACGGAAACAAAACATAACTGGTTGAAACGGTTGCGGCCGAGGTGAATAAAAAAGTCAACCCAAAAGATCGACTGTTACAGCCGGTTGCAATGGATTAAACACACTCGTTTTGCAATTACAGTAAATCCCTCGCAAAAGAAAACCCACGACATTGACGAAGAGAAGCCGAAGCTGCATCCTTGAACGACCATCCTACACCGAATTTTCTACAATTGAATCAGCATGTTCGCTTGAGAAGGAAGTAGATGATGCATCAAAGATAGAAGGAAGGTTACTGGAAAAGGTCTGTTCCTCTTGTTGTTTCTCTCTCACACTCTGGCTTTTATATGCAATAATATCATACCATTAGCTTTTTATTAATCTTATTTCACATATGCACGATATCCCAGTGTTAGGGAGTATGGATGCTTTTTTCTTACTTGTGAAAGCCACTCCTTACCAGAGCTAGACCTTGCCTTCAAGCAACAATTGATATCAAAATAATGTTGTGCTTTTTTTTTTTTTTTTTTGATAAACATATTATTCTTCACTGGCTTGGCTTCAATCTGTGTTCGTCAAATCAGAGGTATAAATCCTTTGTCCAAGAATGATATGAGTAATAAAGAATGAGAAATTAAATTAGTATGTACAACAAACTCATGGAATTGAATTTCTGCATGAGAAAGAGAAGCCATGAAAGCAAAGATGAACAAGACACCAAGTAACGAGCAAGAGCTCCATGGCTTGACTGTAATTAGTTTAAGAATCCCCATTTGCTGTGTTGAGTAAAGTCTTAGGTGATGCTGTGTGAGCGTGTATTAGACTAATAAAGAGCGGTAAAGGACAGCAGTTAGCTTTATATATATATATATGTTGAGTAAAGTCTTAGGTGATGCTGTGTGAGCGTGTATTAGACTAATAAAGAGCGGTAAAGGACAGCAGTTAGCTTCATATATATATATATATTTTTCAATTTTCATAAGTGGAAACAAAAGAATATTAAGTTTAGCTACGGAACTAGGTTATAAGTCAATAGTGACAAAAATTTCCTCAGGTTAAAGGACAGCAAGTAAACCAACAATAAGGGAAATTGGTTCACCATCAATTTTTTGCTAAATATACAAGATTTTGTACGTAAGATGCCACTAATAGGTGATTAGTTGCAAGCTTAATCACATTTAATTTTGGTTTACCGTGCATATAAAAAAAATCCAATCATAAAAAGCTCTATATTAAATTAAATTTTGAGTTCATTTTAAAAAGTACAAGCTAATTAAGCATTACCCTGAATGAGAAAGATCCGGTAAGGTTCTTTTAAGTGTGTGATTACACTGCAGGCTTCCAGCTTCTCATCTAATTACTTGTATTTTATTTCCTTAAAGAAGTCCAATTTTTTTTCCCTTTAATTTAAAGCCCAAAAAGGAAATATCATGTTACAATGCAATTAATTTTAGAGTTCTTTTAACCTTACACATTTTAGCATGCATCAGATCATTAATACAAATAATTTACAGTACATCAATTTCACCCACTCATTTTGTTATTGAAGAATTGTTGTGGAACTAGTTTACACCAAAACAAATTAATTGATTGTAAAAGATTTGATTGTCACCAGGTCAATTTTTGGTCTTTCGACCTCATATACTCACTCATATGTCTTACTATTTCAAAAATAAAAAATTGTCTAGCTTGTCAAAAAATTTGATTAATAGCCATGAATAATGATAATGTCTGTATTGGTCTCCTGCAGGCTGTTGCTGCAAATAACCTTGGCAAGTGGAAAACTGCAACACAGTGATTGCACTAACCATCCTTCTCGCTACTGGAGATCGCAGGTTCATCATCTCCTTTTACAATTGATTTATGCCCTGAAGTTTCTTCATCTATATTAATTCCTCTCTTTTTCAATTTTTATTTTGCAATATTGCAGGGCCATGGATTCTAGTAGGTTCTGGTGTTGTTTTGCTTTATCTCTGCAGGGCTTTCCTTACGTTCTTTAGTTGTGTATGTGGGGAAGATATCGAAAGTATTGCTCAAGTAGTTCCATCAACAATCTGCTTTATGTTTGCAAACGTATACTAGCGTAGAGTTTGTGCTGTTTGGCCATGGCTTTTCTAACCTTTTGTATTCCTGTATTCACCCGCTGAAGCAAAGTCCTTCAAATGTGCAGATTATGGGGGAGTCCTTTTCCGAGTCAGGGCTGTTTTAAATAACTGTAATTTAATTAACTCAACTGAACTGGAACTGTGTTTTAAGATATCTTCAAAATCCCAAGTTCCCTCTTTCAGGCTGTTCGTCTATCTCTTCTAATTTTTCTTTGTTCTGATCCAATGGTTGGCTTCATCTATGAAGATAGTTTTGGAGCCCTCTGAAATGTCCACTCCACGGCTGGATATTGAAATTGAAAATGTGGCACAAGAGTTCGAGGGATTTTTTTGTTCTTGAATTCAAGAAGTGTAAGTATAAATTAATAGACTATTAAGCTAACAATTTTGGATTTATCTACTGTATGATTGGCAGTTATGGCTGTCTATAGGTTCTCTTCAATGGAATACAGTTTCTTACTATCAGTATATACAAATTTGAGGCTGATTGCAATCTTCTACCAACTCTTTTATCTCTAATTTTATTTATTTATTGCTTTATTTCGGCAGATTATTTACAGAATCCTGGAAATGAATAGATTTGATTCATTGAGATTTTTGAGATTTGATGCTTGAAATATAAACAGTGGAAGGTTTCTGTTAGCCTTAGAATTATTTACCTGGAGATGTAGGTTTTTGTCTTTGAAGCAGTTGTCATGGAATTTTCATGTCTTAGAGAACTTAGAAAACTTGTTTGGTTAATTGATGATTCACAAACTGTTACTACAGAAAATTAACCATAGTTGTGTAATATGATGCAACATTTTCAGTACCGTAGTGTTTATTGATATGCCAAATTATATGGTTATTTTGCAAAATTCTACAACTAGCTTTTCTGAAAATACAGTGCAATGTTGTCTATAATAACACTAGTAATAATCCTCGCTTGAACTGGAGAATCCTGGTGCCACTGTAAGAACACAACGACGCGACTGATTATGTCATTTTGAGACTGAAGAGAGTGTATAGCCTCAATTCAGATCTTAGCCTGCAGAAGCAGTGAGTTTGGAAATAAGTTGGTTACCCTTTTCATCTGGAAGTCTACAACCATTTCAAAGTACTAAATTTCATCTCACAATGTAATAAATTGGGAATACGACAAATCGTTTCTTGTAGGTTTGAGCAAGTTCCTTAGGATCACGGCGGGTTTGATTGAAAGTCTCATTCTTCATCTCCTACAGAGCATATTAATTAACAACGTGAGATATCAGTGAAAATTTATAAAAGATCTCATTTACATTATTTCCATGTGTTAACTATTACTTAATAAAATACTTGACTATTCAATACATTTAAGCAAATTCATTATACCTCAATCCAAGTAGCCAGTTGAGGCCTCCCTGCAGTGATGTCATACTTCTTCACTTCCAATAAGAAAGGCTGACATCTTTCAATGAATGGAGCATAAGCTATATCCGCCTATAAACAAAGAACAAGCACAAATTAAATTTATTCTACTTTCATAGTAATCAATAAATCCAGTAATGCCAAAACATAATGGATTGCTGAAACTGCAGCGAAGTCTATACTATTCTATATTGCATTAGGAGCTCACTACTATGATCTAGCTTTCCATGCTTTATGAATATAGGAATCCTTAAACGGCAAAAAGCTTGATTTTCACTTACTAGGCTGAACTGGCCTAGAAGAAAAGGCCCATCATTGAACTTGGAGAGAGGCGTTTCAAAATAATCAAATGCAGCACCTGATACAGTTTGCCAATGTGTTACAAGTGCTTCAGTTAGAATAAAAAAGTTCTATGGTAAGTGAGAAACTCACAGGCTTCATTTCCATCTCCTTCGAGTGAAGAACGTGCGGTTTTATTGAATGTGTCAGTGTAGGAAAACAACTCTTCTGCAAATTCTCTCTTGGTAGGATCCTATCAAGCAAAAGTTCTGCATCTGAAAAAAAATGCAGAAAACAAGTAATAATGTTCTCTTTAAATCTTCCATCAGGGAAAAGAGAAGGCCCTTCAAAGTGACTGTCAATGTATTTCATCAAATTGAGACTCTCCTTTAACTTCATTATTGTATTCCAATGATGGCACCTACATAAAAAATCGAATAAATGAATACAGAAAAGAAAAATGAAGCAAATGACAAACTTTTTATGATAATCAAATGAAGTTCCCGATTACTCTTTGAGTGATTTCAATGCTAATCAAACAAAGTCATTCATTACCCACCATCATTTCCATGATACAATCAAGCAACTCTCTGCTCTTAATATGTTGCATTCCTATTAATCTCACCTTGTTCGCTAGATAGACTTTCTTCTTGTACCAATCAGGCCTGTTTTGTAAATCAATGGGAACCAATTTAATCTTCTCCTACAATCCTTCTCCCCACAAATCACAAGAAATTTAGAATTCTTAGTTTTCAATGAAAATTTTTTATCCACAAAACCCCTAATTGCCAATTTAATCAACGTAGATGAGTAGGAATGCCTATTCTTGTTTATCACAACAAACTACTGCAATGTTTCAAGTTCAGCATCATATTTTTTTGTTTACTCCTAGAGACATAATCAGCTAAAATCTTCATTTAGCTTAAAGTCCTTGACTATTCAACCGAGTTCCAGTTCAGTTGCTGAAGTAACTACAAACCAAAAAAATGAATAACATACTACTACCAGCAACATTTCCTTCCCCTGTGTTTATTTTTACTCACTGACCAAACACATAATAATAATCCCAAAATCAATATACACCAGATAATTAGTTAGCAATAGTTTCAAAATATACAAACTACCTTACAGTTCCTTGTGATCCACACACGCTGTGCATATGGACACATGTATGATATATACAACCTTCAACTAAAACCACGTAGCCCAACAAACACTCACACATACACACTCTTAACAATTACAGAGGAAGAGATAGATGACATTTGCTTTCGGATTTTCAAATCAACACAGTGCACATTTTTTTTGGAATCAAACGAACCCCTGATACCCTCAAGGCTCTCTCCTACTGTTTTTTCCAGATAAATAAAAACAGATAAATTAATACACAGGCAAACAAAACAAACAAAATTATCCATTAGTTTACAAAATATACATAAATAAAAGTGACTTACTGATATCCAGCGACGACATTTAGCAATGCCTGTAGAAGAAAACAGAAGAGTCATGCCATGAGAAGAAGAAGAAGAAGAAGAATTAAAAGAGAATTTCCACAAATCTTGTTGTAATTAACCATTGCTTGATCCAAATATTGTACATAGTTCAGCAAAAACGATGGTGACTATCGATGGCCATGAAGCGGCCAAACAGCCAAGCCACGCAGGCAGAAGAATAACCGGCAAATTAGAAATTGAATACGCAATGGTACACGGTTTCAGGCTTCATTTGTAAGACCAGCGATGGAAAAGTTTTAAAAGGGCGGATGAAAATAAGCTAAATTAGGCAAACATTTTAGCCCTCAGGATTTTGTTTTTCCGAGAATTTTCCCTCATCATAAACACCAAATTGTCATTATATAAGGGGATCGATTGATGCTTCCCCAACTCCATTAGAATTTGGAAGAAAATGCAGATAGATTTACACTCTGTTTAATTGAAACAGATCGAAACACCAACACAGAAATCAAACAAGAAATGGGCGATCAACCAATATAAGTAATGTACATCAAACATGTATTTATTCAAGAAAAAGATTCTCGGATATTATAATGGGACCTCAGTGGGACCATATCAATATCTTAGAAACAGAGTTCAACAGCCACAAACCAAAATAAACTTCAAATAGTTATCACAACTTATTTAAGCCATTTCACCAATGGCAAGCAAACATTAACCATGACACACCGAAGCAAATAAGACACACACACACACACCCAGATGACCAAACTCAGAAACCTCCATGAAGACAGTGCACAAGATGCAGAGTGGATGGTCAGCTAGAGTACAACCATCTTCAAGTTGTATGCCGGCAAAGATCAACCTCTGTTGATCAGGTGGGATGCCCTCCTTGTCTTGGATCTTATCCTTGACATTGTCAATTTTGTCAGAGCTTTCAACCTCCGAAGTTAGAGTGATAAGCCTCTGCTGGTCTGGGGGAATCCCTTCCTTGTCCTGGATCTTAGCTTTGACATTTATCAACGGTGTCGGAGCTTTCCACCTCAAGAGTAATCGTCTTGCCGTTGAGAGTTTTCACAAGGATTTGCATCTGTTGGACCTAAGAAACACCATATCAGAATATATCCATACAAAACAATCAAACCAAACAAACAATATTAACATAACCAACAACACAGAATTGTAGAAGATATAGTCACTACATAATTCAAAGACACCTTCGGGCAGGTCTCTCTAGGAAAAAACTGATAGAAAACCTATAAAAGTTGTACATCTCTAGATAGTTTAAAAAATAAAAATGAGATTTTCAAGAACGATCAATCATAAGGAAAGATTTGGCATCTGTTTTTCTTTTTCTTTATTTAAATTAATTTTTTCCACAAATCTTATAGAATTACAAGATATGCCTACAATTAATAATAACAAATTCAAAATTATCTCCGGGAGAGTACTATAACACCATCAAATCAAAACCTTAAATAGAATCAACGAGGCTGATTTGAGTGTTAAATCGCCATAATTATAACCTCAAACAACAAATAAGCTATCGCCTAAAAAAACTTACAGCTAATAAAAAGCTTATAAATAGCATATCACCATGTCAAGATAAACAATAATAATTAAAAAAAAAATCCAATTTACGAATCAATCGACATAGCACAGCATCATAGCAGCTAGATTAATCGGTAAAATAAATATTAATTAAAAAGAAAATCAAAAAGCTAAAGGTAGCAATTATAATCATTAATAACTAGACAGAGAGTCGGAGGCCTTTTATCGAAGAAAAATGCTAAGCACAGATAACGATAAGAGAAAAAGAAGAAAAGAGAAGAGAGAGTGGGTGGGTAGAGAGGGAACAAATTTCTCTCGTCTCTCTCATTTTTTTCTCTCATCTTTATCTATGCCAAGCACTCCTCTTATGGAATTGAAGGTGAAGATTACTATGAGAAATGGTGCGGAGTCATGGCTCGAGATCCTCATTTTATAGTGGCGATTGACAAATTAAAATGACGAGATTGCTCAAATTCCATCCAGTACAATGATGCCACGTCTTTAATATTTGGTGTCCCCTTCCTGACCCACACGCCGACATTAGTTTGGCAAATCCGTCGGCGGATCCCTTTCAGACTTTAGGGCGTTGTTGTATTAAAACCAATCAGTTGCATTAAATTTATACAAGTCCATGTTTGATATATAAAGAACCACAATTTTATTGTGTTAATGGACCCAAGCTGGCAATTTAAACCCGACTCACACAGTTGAATTTAAGTTATTGCTTTTTTTTTTTCTTTTGCGTTTGCTTTTAACTTTTACTTTTTATAATAATAATAATAATAATAATAATAATAATAATAATAATAATAATAATATAATAATATGTTTTTTCCCTTTCCCTTTTGCTTTTGCTTTTGCTTTTGACTTTTACTTTTGTTTTATAATAATAACAATAATTATAATAATAACAATAATAATAATAATATAATTTTTAATTTAATATAATATTATATAATTTTTTATTTTTACATTATAATTTTTATAACTAATAATAAATATTTAAATATGAATAAAATTTGAATAATATTAATTTAAAATAAATAATAATATAAAATATTAATAAAATTTAAATATATTAATATAATATAAAACATTAATATAATATAATATTTAATTTAAATTAATCAAAAAAAATTAATACGGTACGTTGTTGCACCAAACATTGTACAATATTATTATAATACAGTACTAATATAATACAACATAATAAAATACAGTATGCCAAACACACTCTTATGGTGTCGTTAAGCATTCATGTCACGCGCATACGAGTGTGCCACACCTCACACGCTAGCTCATCATTCTAATTTTCTAGTTGTATATTTGTGGATTAATTTTAACGATTTAAAGTTATTTTTAAAAATATTAAATAATTTATTCTAAAAAGAAAATCTGTGAAAATTTAAAGATTCCTATAATGACATTTCTGAAAATAAAGTCCAAATCTTTTTTTTGTAATGTGTAATTTTAAGTTTTTGAGTCGGATGAAAGTGAAAACTACTCAACCAAATTATAAGAATCACTATGGTAGTGTAATTGAATTAATCATAAATAAAAATAGTGATTCAGGAATAAGAAGGAAATTCTACAATCACAAAAAGAATATAAAATTGAGAAATCTCAATTAGGTTGATAATCCATGTTGATAATTTATGACAATTTTCAATAATTTATGATTATTTTTTTAATATTCAAGTATCAATTTTTTTTAACATAGAAAATAAAATGCATTACAGTACTCCAGATTCATAACTTCAACAGCACGTAGGGTGCATTTGGGATTGAGGTTGGGCAGCTGTACCTTAAAAGCTACAGCACTAAAGTGTTTAGTAAACACAAGCTGTTGTAGCTTTTAAGCTATATTAATATGATTTTTCAGTTGTATAATACAAAATCCACTATATTTTTAATAATTTTATCAAAAATATTATTTAAAATTTATATTTATTATATATTATTAATTTTTATTTCATAATTACATTTTTTTTTCACAGCAACTATAACTTAAAAGTTACAGCACATCAATTTCAAACCCACTCGTAGTCCACACACAATGCACTATTCAATCAAATTACCATAGTCCATTACAAAAAAAAATCAGTTAAATTATTTTATTATATTAATGTGCTAGGGGGAAAATTTTTGCAAATAAAGTATCAATAAAGGATATTTCCTACTCTATATATACAAACAATAAAATCAATTTTTAGTATCAATAAATTGAATTTTCATGATTGTCTTCGCTCTCCTTACCAAAATCAAAATGTTCCATGCTTCATACATGAGCGTGGGTTTGTTTTTCTTGATAACGTGGGTGTGGTTGGTCTCCGTTATTTCCGCCGCTGTTTCTCCGTCAACAGACGGAGTCTACCAAACTCATTAGCCGATAATAATTCTGCCATCACCCACTTGACAATTAATTAATTATTTAAATTCGTCATTTCTTTTTTCTTATTAAAAATTAATTTATTATCCGAATTATGATGATTTTGATCTAATGATTTAAAAATGCGTTTGCATTAAAAAAAAAAAACACTTGGAGGATATATATAATATATACACACACAATATTTCTATTATCCGAATGTATATATATATATAGGCTGATCAAACTTAGTTTTTAGTTCACTTTGCAGAGATCTCATAGTGGCTCCCGTTGGTCGTGGATTAGATGACTTAATCTTGGCCAACGTAGGACGTATGGCAACCGTTTGATTTAATTCTTCTTATCATCTGTAAATTTATTTTTATTTTTAATTTTCCAAAATAATTGTGTTGAATCGAAAAACTGTCTGCATTTTGAAATTCAAGCCAATTTCTTCCCGAACTTCATGTTCATAAAGGGATCTACAGTAAGTGCCCTTTTACGGTTGTTAGTATATAATAAGAGTATCTCCATCTTAACTCGCATATTGACTTCTTTTTTCATTATCTTTTTTCTGTTTCAATTGTTTGTTGAAGAATAAAAAAGGAAGCAAGAGATACACAACTATTAAAAAAAAAAGTACTATACTACTCTCTATCTTGCATAGCACTAAAGAAAATGGTACTATGTAAATGTAATTAAATAACATACTATTTTCTAGCTTTTCTAAAGTTTCGTTATTAAAACTTAAACGTTACATTTATAATGTGCTACAACTTTAATGTCAAATATAACAAAAAATATAATGACCCTTTTTAGTAGTTATTGGTAACTTTCTTTTATAAAATACAATTACTGAATGACAATCGGCAACATTTATAAAAAAATGCTAAGTGATTTTCCTTGTAGTTAGAAGTTATATATATCCCTACCTATTAATAAGAGGGAAATTAATACAATAGTCCAATTATGAATTGATATATGAAATAGAGAGATTGATAAAAATTAATCCTATAGAGTAACTAAGTAAACCATATTTTATAGATATTTGATACCCTAGTCTAAGGTTAGATGAAATACGCCGTATGATATTTTATATAGTAGATTTTCAACAATTGTGTATAATTTTTATAAGCTAATGACACATACCACATGCTGAAATTGAAGGCTTATTATTTATGTTTCACCATAAGATAAATATATTATATATATCTTCTAACCTTCCATGGCCATATGTTTAGAATAAAAAATCTCAAAGTAGAGATTATATTTGTTTGCATGCTATCACAATAGATTATAAAATTAGTTGATTATATGACAATCAAATTATCTTATAGCATTAAGGATTTGATCTAAGTACTATTTTAACAATTTTGAGTTTAGCATTGAGTATTCATCATATGTTGCTATTCTTTTGTGATTGGCTTAATGGTCACTTATTAAAGTTACAAAACACCAATAATGAATTATATAGAACACATAGGATAAAATAAAATAAAAAGTCTAATTAAAAATTCTTGTGAATATCAGTTTTTGTATGTCTGTGTGCCTATGCTTTAGTTTCGAATTATTAAATAGAATATGTTATTCAAGTTAAAATGTAAGGATATTCCAAGGTATATGGGTGGCCAATGAAATTGCCCAGACTTAAGCCAATTCCATTATCCAAGATAGTTATTATAAGAATTTTGAACATTTTAGCCAATATAAACGTTGGAAAATTAAATTTCATTAACATTGAAACAGAACTTAAACTCATGTTTCTACAGAGTACTGAGAACAAACAAACAATATCTCATGAAAGATGAAACTTGATTGGAGCTTTTCATCAATCAATTAAAATTTTAGTTTTGAAACAATTTTTGTTCAAGGGAAATTTGTGAGTTATCATTACAAAAAAGGTATGGATATTGATTAGTAAGGTTAGTATTGTATATAATCTTTGTAATTTGATATTTAAAATGAAATTTGTGAGTTATCATTACAAAAAGGTATGGATATTGATTAGTAAGGTTAGTACTGTATATAATCTTTGTAATTTGATATTTAAAATTTTTATGTTTATTTTATTGTTAAGTAGAGAGAGGGTTGTGTGGAGATTTGGGCTATGTAATGATATAATAAACAATTCTTTAGAATCAAACACATGCTTGATTATTTGTCCAAACTTTTAAAAAAAAAAAAGCAAAAGAGAGAACTTGCAGAAACATAGGAAAATTGTGCATATAATGTCAGGCGGTCTTGTTAACCGGTTACATTATTTTAAAAATAATTAAAAATAATAATTAATAAAAATAATATGCACCATTGATTAAATTTTAACAATATATGTTTCTTACATTATTGGTATTGTAAAAAAATTATAGCATCATAGTAAAATTCTAGTTATGCAACTTAAGGGGGGTGAATTGAGATTCTAAAATTATTCAATTCTAGAACAAAACTCAATGTAAATCTAAAACTAATTTAAAGCAATAACAAATAAATCAATTACAATATAAAAAGATAAGGGAAGAGAGATTCAAACACGAAGATTTTTATATGGTTCAACCAACCTCATCTACGTCCACGCCTCCAAGCTTTCGGGGCTTGATGATTTCATTAAGTAAGCCTCCAAGTCTTCAAATGCTTACACTTAACTTCAAAGGTATCAATAAACATTTACAACAAGAGATTATCTCCAACACTTACAATCATTCAAAACAAAAATTATAAATTTTGTTCTTCACTCACACAATACTTAAAATTACAAATCAATGCTCAATATGTGAATAAATGAAGTAAGAGTGAGTTTAATGCTCTATTAAGATTGTATTCTCAATTATAAGCTCAATGATAGTGTTGTGATAAACCCTTATTTGAATTTGAATGAACTTATTTATAGTTGGAACTAAAAAATAGTCATTGAGCCAAATTTCAAATAAACGGTTGACCGTTTGTCATTTCCCTTTCGTTGTTAAATTCCAAAGACTTGCAAAACAAACTCTAGCTATCCGTTCTTACTAAACAGTTAAAGATTAGCAAGGAATGACATTCTAAAATTTATCGGTTAGCCGTTTGTAGTTAACGGTTTGCCGGTTATTTCCAGTAACTTGCAAAAACGAAATAGCCTTATCCGTTTCTGTTAAACGGTGCAAGATTAGTATATGCTTCCAATCAGGGATTTATCGGTTAACTATTTATTACTAAACAGTTCGCCGTTTAATTCCAGTGACCTTCCCAACATATTTGTGTTTTCTGTTTTGGCTAACCGGTTAGAGCTTAAGCAATTTTTCTTCTTTGGATTTTATTGGTTAACCATTTTAAAGAAAACAGTTCGCCGTTTATTTCCAGTATCACTTAGCTAGCCAAATATTGTAGGGAATCATTTTTCAATTTGAGTTTAGCAATTATCTATTTTTCATGAACATAATTGGAATGATTATAAGACTTTTGTTTATTAATGAATAGCTCCAACATTTTAATCAAAGTCATTTAAAGTTTGTTATTACCAAAATCAATATTATGAACATATACAAGTTATCACATAGAGGGACCCTTAATATTTTTGAAAATTTTAATTTAGGTCCCACTTTATATTCAAGTGTTGTGCCTTTTAAGACACGATTGATATAAAAAAACTATAATTATAAAATAAAAGTTGACAAAGTTTAATATGCATAAAATTTTAAAACTATTTTTAATAAAATAGTAAAGATATTATAGGTTTTCATTATACAAGTTTCGACTCAAATTAACTTATTAACTGAATACTTTAGATTATAACTTAAAAGTTATAGTTACTTAATATTAATATCAAATGTCGGGACTTTAAAATGAATGTTAGGGATAAATGAAACATGTAGCGTTTCAAGGAATTCCTTTGTAGAAATTATTTTTAACTTTTAAGTCATAATAGTAAATATTTATCAAATATTTTAGTGTTGTAGTTTAAATAGTATAGGTGACTAACTTGAAATCTTAAAGTGAATGATTAGGGACAAATGAAGCATGTAGCGTTGAGAGGAATTAACACCACTTGCTATAACTCATTTGTTATTGCTTTGAATTTGTTTCATATTTGCATTGAGTTTTTAATTATAAATTAAATAATTTTTAGAATTCCAATTCACCCCCCTCTTGGGTTGCATAACTAGTATTTCAATATGAGCTTTTATTATATGTGTTTTATTATAATTTAAGTATTTTATATATTTTAGTGATATTTTGGTTATTTCATGACTAACGAGAAGTCATACAACAAAACAGATGACATTTTTTAACTCAAGATGGTCGAGAACTTTAGCAGAAGCATAAAAAAGTATTTAGCAATTGATTAGTGTTAAAAATTATATGTTTATTAAAGGATAAAAATTTTATTTTGTTTTATTAATGTAATTTATATTTTTAATTGTGTAACATATTGTGAATTTCTAATTATTTTTCTAAGTATTTGATTCTGTGTATTTTTGTGTCTTTATTAGGTAAAAATAATAATTTCATGCAATTTGAGGCTCCGAACAAATGTATGGATGTCAAATTTAAATTCCGGAAGTCCGAGAAATTATGTCATTGTCAAAGAGAATCCAAAACTTTTATTGTAATTTTTTACGTTTTTACCACGGTAAATGTGGTAATTGTAAAATTATAAGTTTTTATTATGTTAGGTATGATAATTGTTAGTGGAATGTGTTGGATATGCTTGAGGGGATAAGTTAGGTTTATATTTTGTTAATGAGATTATTAGTGGGACAAATGTAAGGTTAAGATGTAATTATAATTTTTTTATTTGTGTGGTGTGGATTTACCATGTATTAGTATAAATAGAGGGGGTGAACACACCTCTCCACACATTCTCTTCTCTTCTTTTCCCCCAAATTCTTTTTCTCATCTCTCATTGTAATATATTTTCAATAAATAAAATTAGTTTTATTTTCAATTTTCAAGCATTTTTTAATTATGTCTTTTTTGTTTTTAAAGAAAATTCCTTTTATTTTAAATATGTTTAGCTAAATATCAGTAGTTAGGGGAATGTGAAACTCTTAGTAAAAATATGGTTTAATCAAATTCTATTTTTAATTTTATAAATTAAATTATTTTCTATTTAATTTTATCCATATTTTATATTTTGTAATTTTGATTTATTGTAGACAAAAATAAGAATTTGGCACAATGAATTCTTAATATCTTAGTATAAAATATAGAAAAATGGAATTTTGATTTAGTGTAGACAAATTAAGTTTTGGCACATTAAATTCTTAATGCACAATAAAATAAATGGAAAAATAATTTTAATTTATACAATTAATCTTTTGAGAAATGAAATAAAAATAAAAATAATTTGTTAAATTATATTTTTTATTAAGAGTGGATCCATAACTCTAACTAATTCAATTTTATACTTTTACTTAAATAAATTACATATTTATAAATTTTATTTTTATTTGGATAAACTTAAGTAAACAAATTAAATTCTTTCTCTGTGAATCGATCTCGGACTCACCGAGATATATTATAACTAGACACTCTTATACTTTGGAGAAAATCAAACACATTTTAAGTCCTGTTAGCAATGTTCATGTATATGGTACTGTTCACACTATTCACATATACGGTACTATAATGTGGCATTGATTGATGACGTGACAACATCCTATTGGACCAATGATGTGGCATTGACTGATTATATGGTGTTGACTGGTGATGTAGTGTTGACCGATGATGTGGCTGAATACTATTAGACAAAAATAATGATGTAACTTTGACCGATGACGTGGTAGTATTTTATTAGACCAAAATGCTGATGTGTGGTATTGACTGATGATGTGGTCCAACCAATCAAAACTTGTCATATAACGCAATCTTAAGCGTCTGAATTGTTTTCATCCGATGGTCATGATTTATCCAATATATCTATAAATAGAGGGCTCCCCCCCTAATTTGACACTCTTGAATCTATTTTTTAGTTCTATTTTTTGTAATTCTCTCTCATTAATGTATTTCTATGTATTTTAGTATAATTACGATTTTTTTACCCCTAATTCAATTATGAGCGGCTAATTTAGTTTCAAGTTTTTGTTGAGGGTGAATTCCTTAACATGATCCATGAACTTAATTAGGTAAGTTTATTTTATTTTCCTCTTTAATTTATGTGGTTGTTTTGACTCATTGTTGACAGATAGTGTATAATGTCTAGATTTTACACGATATACCGGCTCCCTAGTGAAAGATCGTTATTGTCTTGCACAATAAGGACTTAGCACCATATTAATTACAGAGGAAATTACGCTCTAGTATTTTGTGGGTTGTCTTGACTCAGTATCGACAGAGAGTGCATCTAAGCTATTTAGTGGATGGTCTTGCCACGTTGTCGACAAAATGATTATTATCATCTGGCACAACGTGTTCTTGACACCACACTTAGTGGAAGATCATTACGTTTGGCATACTGAGCGCTTGATACCATATTTGTTAGAGTGAGAATTATGAGGAGAGAAAATACCCTCATGAATTAATTGGAACTAAAAATGAAATATTAAGCTCATAATGAATGTTGAGTGTGAATCTAGAGACTGAAGCATTTTATTTGCATTTGTTTTATCTTTAATTTATTCCCATCTTTTTATTTTAAATCTTAAGATAAAAAAAAATTCACTTCCAACCAACTCACATTTACACCTAGAAAATTAATCATACACATAATTAAATCTACCTCTTCATGGAATCGACATTCGTCACTACAAAATCTATTATATAATAGATTCGTACGCTTGCGAGTACAATAAAATTTGCACAACAATTGAGTCTTAATAGAATTGTATCACACACACAAAAGTTTAAATTTCACTAATCTTCCATTGGTTTGAGTGATTAAGGTTTGAGTATCTTGATTTTGTGTGCATTGTAATGATTATTAATGAACATGTCTATTTGACTTTTCAAAAATTTTGTTTTATTTTACAAAATTGCATACTAGCCTTTTTTTTTAAATTAAAAAAAATCCTATCTTATTGCATAAAGATTGCATTATTATGTGTTTTATTTATCAAAAGGGCATTTTAGTCATTATCGCTTGGATATTTGCATAAAACATTTTGCATATTTTGTTTTGGGGCTTTTCTTGATTTAGGGTTTAAATTCATACAAGTTAGCTATTTAAGGTTGTTCATGTATTCTACAATCTTTAAAGGCCATTTAGTAATTGTCGCATAAATGCTTGAACTTTTTCAATTTGAGCATGAAACTTTCCTATATTTCTGCGCTTTTCTCGAATCTGACATGATTCTCATATAGTCCTTCTAGTGATTTTTACAATTCTACATGGATATAATACTTATTTATGATTTTAGTTTGGGTATCTTAACTATTTTTGTTATATAAAGATTGTATGACCTTGTTTGTGTTGTTTTCTTATTTATGAAAAATATAATTATTGATTCTTGCCCAAAATACACTTTTCTACCCAAATAATTTTTTGGATAGGGGTGACAAAATAAATAAACAAATCAAATTCGAATTGAATCGTAAACGGATTGGGTCAAAATTCTACTGATTTGGATTCAATCTGTTTATTAAACGAATTGAAATCTTAGAATTCGGATTAGATTTGTTCGTTAAATGAATATTCAATGCGATTCGTTTAATTCATTTGGAAAAATTAATTAACGAATTGAATCTGAATCCGAATTTGTTTACTATTCGTTTATCCTATTACTAATCCATAATAAATCGAATAGAATTTCCATTCGTTTACAATTTGTTCAGAAAAATATAATTAATAAACAAAATTAAGCAAAATAAAATATAAAAATCCACAAATTTAATATCCTAACAAATATTAATAATCCAAACCATATTTTAGAATTGAATATACAGTCATTCAAGCACCAAATAACAAATTCTTAACATCACAAATAACAATAATTCAAATTCAAATTCTACAAGCAGGGTGATTTTTTTAATTCTCTTCATTTTGTCTTTGTCACCTTGAAAACAAAAATCCTACACTAAAAAGTATATAAAATGATATTAACACGCTGCAACACTGATAACAGTCACTATAAAATTTCAAAATATCAAATATGTAGCAAATTTGTTGTATTGTTAAGGAAATAATAATTAAATCTACAAAGCCAAGAAAAATATACAAGATAAAACTTTACCTATCACACTCTCACACTATCATTAGGATCATTGGCACTCTCTGCAGATGGAGCACAATTAGTGCTCTTATTCATAATGTTTTAAGTAAGTTGGTCTATAGTGATAAAATAAATTTTATAAGCAAATTTTACCCATCTCTCCAAACATTCAATCTTTAATGGTAGTAATTGATTGGATTGTCTATGGATTTAATACACTTCAAAATTGATCAAGAATTCGACCGCCAACTCTAAAAGCTTATTCAGATGCAACAGTGGATATAAGAATGCTCAAGATATCACGAGTCATTGAAAAACGTTAGGATAACAAAATCTATTTCCTTTCAAAAAACTCATATTGTCTAGATCAATCTTTTTATCAATTCTTGGCTCATCTAAATAGAGCTCCAATTCAGATTTTCTAACATAAGCACTACAATCTGTGCAATCAAAATCATCAAACTACTACAAAATAATTAAGAAATAAGAATTGTCAAAATCCAAAATAAATATGGAAATAATAAGTTTTACAATAAACAAATAAGAAATTGTAAATATACCTTGAACATATCCATGGTCCTTTTTGGTTAAGTGTATTTTGACCATTGTCATTGCGTCCCACACTTGAACCAACATCACTTATTTAAGTGAGTACGACTATAGTGGAAGAAGATGGTGTGATCAGATTATACTCACCAAAAACTGAAAATAACTTATCTCAAACATGTTTCAACTCATCCGAATTTTGACCATAATCCTTGTTATAGGCAAACTCAATGAATGCCATCTTGTATCGAGGATCCAATATAACTTATTGCCAAAATGGTGCAAAAATTAGACCAATGCTTCTCAAACTTTTCAATCATTTTATGTGCCACAGTTTTCATACACCTTACTACACAATAATTGATCTAAAGCAACTGTAGTTGCAAACACTTAGGAAAATACAAATTTAAAGTGGGGTATTTGAACCTGGAAAAAATGTATGTGATCTCATAAAACATAGACAAGAATTTGTCTATTTTCTCTCATTCTTCTTCAGAAGGACAATTCATGTAATTAGAATCACTCAATTGCAAATGACGGAAGGCATTTTTGTAATATACAAGACTATCAAGTATAAAAAAAGTTGAATTTAATCTTGTAAAAACATCTTGTCTTAATCATTTCTTGTCATCTAGAGACGCATGCTTAATTAACACACTCCAAGAATTTCTTTTTTTCATTTGTGACCTTTTGATATATTTCACACTCTCAGGGGCTTTTTCTATTTCCTTCTCAATTTCTTTCAATCCTTGTTGAACAATCAAATTAATATTATGAGCACAACATCGAATATGAAAGAAATCCCCATTGCAACACAAACATCATTACTTGAAGCATTGTCTATAGTTAATGGAAAAATCATTTTCTCAATACCCATTCACACAAGAATGACAATATTTTTTCAGCCGAGACAACCCCAATGTGTGGAGTTAGCATTTCACAAAAGTTCAATATTTTTTTTTCTATGAATTCCATCCTTTATCAATGAAATGTGCAGTGAAACACAAATAATAATATGTGGTTATAAAAGTCCATAATTCAGTAGTAAAACATATTCTAACATAAGCTTCTTCTAACATGCTTCAAATTTTTGCCTTTTCCCTATTATGCATTTTTAACACATCTGCTTTCGCAATGGTCCTACAGATGTTAGGTGCTTAACGACACGAATAATTCTAAATTCTTCTAATGCCCTTATATTCAACAAATTGAATGGTAAATCATACATGATAATGGCTAAGACAATAATTCACGAATCACTTGAGCTTCAAACTTTAGAACACGAGTTGACAGTTCATCATTATGATCTAGCATTATTTGTATAGTATCATGCTTTTTATATTTTGCACAAACATCATTATGTCTTTTCAAATTACTTATGCTAGAATTATGCACAGCCACGTACTCAATGTCGCATTTTTACACCCCATTTTTGGCTTGTTCTCTGGATATTTATCCCTGAAACCTTAGGGAATAATGACAAAACTTTTGAAGTTAGTTTCCTTTGACGTTGTCCCTTTTCTTCCGCTGGTCTTAAACCCTTTTCAATATCTTCTTCCATTTCGATTATGTCATTTATATCATCATCTCCAACAATCAAATCATTAATTGTATAGATTGAATTACTTTGGCTTGTGTCCATTATCCTAAAAAAATTTAAAATAATTTAGCAAGATGAATTAACAATTTAACTTAAATAATAAAAGATCATATGCGTAAATCGGTAAATGCATATTCTACTCTGAAATAAGATCATATGCCATATGCATATAAAACCATAGCTCAATTTTTTTTTTTTAAAGAAAAAGAATCATTGCTTACTGTGTGAGTTAGGTGAGATAGTGCCGAATGAGATACTGTGGGGAAAACAAAAAGAAATTGCTAAGGAATGTGTATATTTGGCTTACATCGGTGGAAGCACATTGTAGGATTAGTGCGAGCTCTTCTAGATTAAGGAAACTTGACCACTGATGTGTACCTTTTGGAAGCTAAACAAATCAAGCATACGTTAATATTAGACATGATGACCACACTTAGAAAGATTTGAGAAGAAAAGTTGGGCCTTAACATAAGATGAGCAATAGAAACAATAATTAATATTATTAAATAAATTATCAAACATCTCACTTTAGCTTTAATCCATCTTATCAATTACGAGATGGAAATTTAAAGACAACCAATCATAAGCTTGAATAACTTTTAAGCTCAAAAACCAAATCATTACTAAAGGCTCCACCTTGAAGATGACAGTGCATTTGAGAAAAAAAAAGAAAAAGAATCATATCAATTCAAAATGTGTAGAGATGAATCATCTTAGGTGAAGGAGAAATCTAAAGGCAAAGAATATACAATAATGTGAGATATGCCTCTAAATAGCTAAAAAATTAAACAGAAAAAAGAAAAAGAATTAGAGCTTGAGATGCGATGTGAGTTAGGTAAGATGGTGCCAACTGAGAAATTATGGAGAGAACAAAAGAAATTGCTAAGGGTGAACTATGAACACTGGAGACAAGAGAGAGCTACCGTGGCTAAGAGATGAAGGGAAAGAAAAAGTGAAACAGTGAAATGAAAAATTAGAGCCGGTCATTATGGGTTGTCTTATTATTGCTAAAAATTACAATACTAACCTTCAAATTTTAAAAACTTTTAAAATAAATTTTAAGGATAAAAAAGTAATTTAATTAAATAAATAATAAATAATTTTAAATGAATCAACCAATATTCGATTCGTTTATAACCCAATTATTAAATGAATCAATATCTTCAAACTCGGATTTGATTCGTTTAATTAGCAAATCAAATCAAATTCACTCATTTATTAAACGAATCAATTTTTTTAAACCCAAACCCATTTAATTCTCATCAAATCGAATCGAATAAATGAATCTTAACCTATATCGCCACCCCTAGTTTAGGGTTATCTCTCTAAATAAGAGCTCTTGTTTAGTTTGTTTTTCTCATTCTTTCTCTTCCAAACGGCAGCCTCTCTCTCTAGAGCTTCTTTGTTTTAGCTTTTCTTTTTTTTCGTATTTGTGCATCATGGTTTCCACAAGATCAAGTTCCATGAAGAAGAGATCAAAGATGCATGTTGAACATGCAAAGGAAATGGATGTTGCTAGTGATTCCAACATGTATAAATCTTATCCAATTAATGTGATGCATGCTGCTCACGAAGATGAGAAAAATGACGACCCATGGCCTATGACAAAACTACATTAAAATTGCTCAGTACGCCAGGATGGGGGGACTCATGTCAATTGCAACAATCTTGTTGGATCTTACGAAGGCAATGCCGACTCAGTTAAAGAAGATCCTAGTGAAGCCAGTTTAGATTAGGATGTCTCAAAGTCTCCAAATTCATCAAAACGGCAGCCATTCAATCTTCGGATATGTTTTACCTTGTGTTTATAGTAAAAAATACTATACTTATCCTCCTAATGCTAGTCTTGATTCTTGCTCTCAAGAAAATTTCATCCTGAAAGTAGTCTTGCTATTTCTAAGTTTATTCCCTTTGAGATTGAACCATCCATAAATGTTGTTGGTATGGATAACACCATTAAGAATATCTCTTTGTATGCGCCTAACTTAGTTCGTGAAATTTCTATGCCAATTTGAATGAAAATATTGCAGATAAGACTAAGCCAGCTTTTCTCCATAAAATTTATGGGAGAGGGCGTATCTTGAATTTTTCTCCTTCTTTAATCAATCGTTAGTTTAGATGTAAGAATTTTAATTATACCAATATATGGGAACACATGAATACCATGGACATGTCTACTATTGTTGCTCGACTTTTAGGAAGGTGTTCTCTTTAGCCTAAAGACCTTTTGGTTTCCAAGCTTGATTCCAAATATCAAGCTTTACATTTGATTGGGGCACACAATTGGTATCCTAATGAAAATTATGCTACAATGGATCCTTTATTTGCTAAAATCTTTTTTCTAATTGGAGGTGTCATTCCTTTAAACTTTGGAAAGCTGGCTTTTGATTTGATTGTAAATAATGAAAATGTCTTTTGGGAGAGATATGCATTACCATTCCCTTCCTTGATTCATCATGTGTTGACATCTCAGGATTATCATTAATTAAAAATAAAGAGGTTTTTACTTCTTTTCCTATTTATATTGAACCAACCTATCCTATGCTGAAGTCCCTTAGTGTTGTTGGTGATCGGGACGAAGATACTCAAACGACGAATGCCCTCTTAGATTTGACGACTATCAATTTTGAGTTTTAAATCATTCGCTCCACTCTTCAATGTTTGTATGATCAAAGGGAGACAATTTTAGACATGTTCATTACCCTTGACTTCTTTGCTTTATACCCATTGTTAGTTTTGATTGTCGTCTAGTTTAGGATGCTATTTCAATTTTTCATATATGCTCTCTATCGTTCTTTAGCATCTTTTGTCAAAAAGGGGAAAAATAACGTCTTTTACTTTTTATTGCCTCATGAAAGGAGAAGAGCAGTTCTTTATTTTGTTTAAACTGTATTTCAATAATAAATGGGGTGCTTATTTACATGTTCATTGAATTTATTTATTCTTTCTCTAAGGGGGAGCTTGTTTGATTTTCATATTATCTTTAATGATTATTTCTTTGATATGCATTACTACTCTCTTCATATATTGATCTGAGATTATTTATTTTAGAAGGAGAGTTAATTTTCTCAATTGAATTATAGTCATGACCATTTATTCATTAGAGGAGATTTTTATCTTGAACTAACGGTGACTAATGATTTTTGTCTTGATTAGCTCTTTATTTTTTTTATTTTTTTGTTGCCTGTGTGTAGGCCATTGCTCATGATATATCTTGCTTCTAAAAATGCCATTCGAAGAGTAGAAAATTGGTTAGTCAATGTTTTGACTACAAAGATGCCAAAGACGGGAATTGTTAGGGTATTTATTATTTGCATCATTATGTCAATAATACTGTAATTTATTTATTTATCTTATTATGAATTTGTTTCCTTTTATTAGTGATTTGTCTGCTCTTAGGAATTAACTAAGATTAGACTATGTGAAATATTATAAAATATTTTTGAAGGCATAAAAAAAAGCAAAATGGCATGTAAATAGGAATTCCATGTCAAAGAGTTTCAGATAAAGATGACTACTACAATGGTACGTATATAAAGTACTTATAGAATATTTGACTCTTAAGAAAATATATATTAATATTCCTCTACAAGGGTTTGGGTGAAATATTGCACTTATATAGAGAGAAGTGTTTCATGCGTTCAAGAATGTGAAAAAGATATATTGAATTTTATATTAGAGAAGCAACCAAAATAGATAGAACAAGAAGAAACCCATTTGATAGCATATAATGTTTCATATCTCTATGATGTTTTGGTCTTCTTCACCAACTCTTCATTATATTAAGTCTCTCATCAGACATTTTTTATGTTTACCTTGGTTTCTTTGAGACGAAGAGATCATTTGTTGCGTTGAGGGGATCTCAAGGAAAGCAGCAAACACAATTCAAAATGAAGGGTTCTTGATAACTAAGGTTGACTATTAGACACAATGAGATTGCTGCAAGAATAAGTGGGTGTCTGAAATTGTCTAAGAATCTAATAGATTATAATATTTTCATTACTTAGTGAATTGTTTATTTTCTGAGCATGGTCTCCTAAATGTAAGATTATAATTCGAATCACGTAAAAATCTTCTATGTGTTTTATGGTTAATTGTACAGTTCACATAATTCTAAGTAGATGGAGCCAATTATAATAGCCTGGCCTAGATTTGGAAAATTTTACTTAAGCCTTTATGGTTATTAGTAATTACAAATTTTGCCTTTAATATATCTATGAACCTGTCATTATAAGTAAATTAATTTATAAACCTGATACCAAGTTTGAATTATGTTTAAAGTTAGTTCATTATCCTTTTTCTTTAAGTTATAGCTACTTTCGTAAGTACCTTTGATTTTCAGTTATTACAAAATTTATTAGAGACTTGTCCTTTTAATTTTACGACGGATTTTCTCTCTTTCCTAATATCTTAATCGTTATTTCCCTCTTTCTTTCTCTCAAGTCATGTACACAAATTCGTGAAGGCAAAGAAGCTTAATTCACAATATAATTTTCAATTGCAAACTCTCAAATATCAGCTTAACATTTATGGCATTTACTTTTAGAGTTTCATTATTATGTTTATTTTGATTATGTCAGTCATAATCCCTGAGATTTGACCAGTTCTACAATCTAAAGTATCGTCAGAGGCAACTTTGATAGTGCATAATTATATTTGTATTCTTTATGCATTTCTTACAAATTACGGAAATGTTATTTCAAATTTAGTTAGCAATATTTTTTTTAATTGCGATAAATGCTGTAATAAAGCCTTTAAAAAAAAATAAAATATAATGAAGTGAAGCTTTCTAGCCCAGCCTGGAAAAAATTTCTGGCTGCGCCCCTGGATGGGACATGTTGCAGTATAAGTTTGGATGACAATCCCCTCCTGGATTTTATTGAGCTTCCTTCTACATGTCAAAGTGCAACATCTAGAGTGGAGTCATTAGAGTGGCCATAGAGCTGGCGAGTGCCATTCCTTGTATTCAGAGCTTTTCTAAAATCTTTCTGTGGGATTTATTTGATTGTTTTATTGTCTTTGTGTGCGGCGCACAGGTAATTTGTCATTGTTATGTATGCTATGCAAGGATGTTATTAGCGGATGAATTCAGGATGATTGAGTGTGTCTCCTTGATGGAAGCTCTAAGAAGTTTCCGTTTTAAGCATTTCTCTAGCGGAAGTGAATATTGTGAATCTCTAAACCTCTTATACTGCTTAGATGTTCCGAGGTTGGCTCAGGTCCTCCTCACTTACTGTATATGTAAGAAATTAGATGAAGAAAGAGGATATGTGTGTCTTACAGTACTTACATCTCATTTTAAATCTGAAAATTTGAATGCCATGCTTTTTATACAATACAGCTTCTTTGAGTATACCGTATTGATAGAGTGAGACCTAGAATTGCATTAACCTGACTGGGGAGTGGTCCATTGTGTCGTTTAACTGGATTTGGATCCTCTCATTGTATGTTAATCTGTTATATATGATCTCAGTTCTCAAGCCCATGTACTTATTGCATCTTCTGTTTTCCTTCTCTTCCGATAAATATTGGTGGGAATTTTCTTCCATTTGCAGGTGTCAATGAAAACTGAAGGCACTCGAATGCAATATCTCCAAAAATCTACCATGGTGCTAGTAACTGTTCTTGAACTTTTTAAAACCATGCATAAGAAGAAAGTGCAACCAGAACAAATTAACTTTGGTGCACCAATTTTTCCAATTAATGGTAAAATTAGAAACAATTTTTTTTAACTTGGGCTAAATTAAAATATTAAACTTATTAAAATTATAATGAAATGTGCTCAGGACCAGTATGAACGGTTTAAAAAAAAATGATAAATCCTCAGAGAAATTTTCAATAGCTTCGCTTCTGCTCCCGATTCTTTTCAAGTTTACAATTAATTAAGGGTCATTGGTCCAAGTGGCACCATTTTCTGACTGCCGACAGCATAACTATGATTATATTCAGCATTTTTCTTTAATTTCTCTAATTTCTGTTTTAATTTTTGTGAGGGTAGCTGCTATGACAATCATTAAACTTCTTAGTTTCAAAAAGCGTTAATTATTAATCTTGAGAATCTTCTTCTATGTATTAAGACATAAGGCTACGCTTGTGGCTTTATAAACATCAGCTTAATTATGAAGCACAGTGCAGTGTTATAATTATTTAGTCGACCGACGGCATTTATATTTGTATTAGTTGGACATTTTTGGTGTGGTGGGTAATGTTGCAGCAATCAAATCAACTAAAAATATCATTCATATGTACTATCATCGATAAAAATAGAATATACAGTTTTTTTATATATAACAAAATAGAATATACAGTTTATTTTTGCTTTTAAGGGAAATAAACATACAAGTTAGTTTATGATATGACATAGGAATGACAAATGACAATTGGTAATTGATTATGGTATTAATTTTGATGAAAGTTTTAACTGCCATCATTACTTTTTAATAATTGATGAAAATATGAAATGCACTAAACTAAACTTTTATCTTTATGCGCGCATACGCATCCAAACAATAATGTTAAAGATCATATATAACTATTGACACAATATTTGAGTTCTAAATATTGTGTAGATTTTATGTAACTCTCACATCATGTTAGTCATTGATAATTTTTTTTTTAATTTATAATTTCATCCCTCCATGATAAATATTAATAATAGATGGATGTGGTAAATATAAATAAGCTGCTACATTAATTAGAATTCTAATAATAAAATCACTGTAGGTGAGATCACTAATATTACCCAACACTAAAATGCTTTTATAGTTTATTGTAATTTATAAATGAAATTTGCTAGATATATATCCAATTGCTTCGCTTCTTAGCTAAGTTATTTCTCCAATATAATTATGATGTTTATTAAGAAGAAATGGGATGGATGTTAGGAAAGCACTCGTTTCTCTATGTTACTAAGGAGTCAATAGTATTTATTAAGTCTTTAACAATTTACGTACCCTATGAATTAAATTTATGTTCGAATACAAAAAGCCCATGAATTTAGTAGCCACAAACTATATAGAGCTAGAATGGTTTTAATTAGCTCCATGAATGTGTTTTTGTCAGTGCCAAGGAAACTTGTACATGCACGTAAAAGCAAGGAGCTTACCCGTAAGGATTTTTAATATTTTGAAGTTCACACTTAGAGTTTATTTGTATTTTCTCCAGAAAAGGGTTTGCTTTAAATGAGTATAATTAATTGGTTGTTTTGGAAATTGATTTTAGATACAAAATGCAATTATTGTTCATCCTAAACTATATCAGAAGTAATACAATTAATTGATACATGTATGAGATATACAGTTTAATCTTATATAACCATTAACTGCATGTTGGTTCTTAAAAGTAAATACACTCATATTATAATATTGTTTACTTATTATATGACTGAAATAATACTTTAAAAGTATTCTAGAATTTCTTTGTAAGTCAATACATCAAATCTTCAATTGCTAGCTAAGATTTGTGCGGAGGCCAACATTGACAAAGCTATGGATACGTGAGACAATTAGAGGTATATAATCTCATATGATCAATTAATAATAAATTGCCACGTACTTTGTTTTAGCTTAATTAATTTCCAAATTAAGACTGTAATTTGTATACACAGTAATTCATACATGAAACTAATTGAAACCGATTCGAGGTGGAAAATTTGTAATTATGGTGAAAATCCTTTAGGTGTTCATTCTGATAATGGGATGAACAAGTATGAGGGTTTCCTCATACTGATCATAAAGCTGCATTTCTTTTATTACTAGTCAACTGACATGAGATAATAGAAATACACCAACTCTTGATAGTGAATTTCTCAATTAATTCCTGTGTGTATTTAGTTACTAACTCAACTCAATTAGCCCAATGGATAGAACATGCATAAAGAAAGCCGCTGTAAAGATTAAAGCAAAAAAGAATACTTGAATACTAACTTAAATACTTCAGTCACTAGAGAATATTATAAAGTAATTTTTGAAGGATTAAGAAAAACTTAAGTAGGACAGTCTCAATAAACTAAAGAAGAATTGAATCTTAATTGAATATTCTTCTTTCAATGGAGAATATTATGGAGTAACTTCGAAATGAGAAAATTTTATGTCGAACAATCTCAATAAATAATCCAATAGAATTGTGTCATGTGTTTCAAATTATCTCTCTCATTATTTTAGTCACTATCATGATTGATCAACTTGAAAGCGACTTAACATATTTGGTATGCAAACCAATCCGAATTCTTCTTTTTTTTTTTTTCTTTTGAGATATTTAAACGCTGTGGGGTTTTTTTTTTCACTCATACTTCCTCATACATAAAGAGGAAAACATTTTATTTTATTTTATTTTTGTGAGTTATCGTTTATTAAGTGTGGGTAATACTTGATGTAAAATCAAAATAACTAATTTAATTCTAAAGAATTGGGATTTTAGACGTTCGGTAGGTTGAAACTTTTCGAAATCAGCTGAGACTTTTTCATAATTTAAAAAACTCATACCGAGCACTATTACAAAATTTAAAGAAAATAAAGTTATTTTATAATCATACTTTGAAATTTTCCAAAAGACATCTGAGATCGTGTCCCCACATTAATCCTATACTCCATATCCGCCCATGCACAAATATTTTTACCATAGTTGTCCAAATTAATAAAGTATATACTCAGAGTATCACTTTGGACATGAAATAAATATATATTGTAACAATTAATAAGCTAAAATAGGAAAGTATGAGATGTCTTTATGCAAATAAAAATGTAATATATTGTAACAATTAATAAGCTAAAATGGGAACGTATGAGATGTCATTATCTAAATAAGAATGTATTATGTTGCTGATTCTACATATCCACTTAACATTGTGTTTGACTGCTCAAATGTTAGCTTATGAGAGAGTTGCCTAGCTTATATCTTTGGTCCCAAAACAATTCTTGTCCAATTATACATAAACTAATCTTTAGAACTTCACAGGTCTGAGTAGACAGTACACTTGAGGCAGCATTAATTTCTCTTTCTTTATCTCCATGGATGATATAGAACCTCCTTTTGAAAAAACTTACCCAACCCTCTTCCATAACTCTACTGCAAAAGCAAACGATGAGAGGCTTGTCGCGGTGGATGAGGAATGTCAGCTTCCTTTGATTGACCTCGCTCGTTTAAATTTCTGGAGCTTTGACAAACGGATAGAAGAGATGGCTGAAGCTGCTTCTCAGTGGGGTTTCTTCCAAGTTATGAATCATGGAATCCCACAGAAAGTCCTCGAAAGCATGCGAAAGGAGCAGATGAAGATCTTTCATCAGCCTTTCCGAAAGAAGTCGGAACAAAATTTCATGAATTTATCAGCTGATAGTTATAGGTGGGGAAACCCTAAAGCTACTTGTTTGAAGCAGTTTCTATGGTCAGAAGCTCTTCACATTCCGGTTACTGATATTTCAAGACTGGGCGATGAAAGCAATAACCCCAGGTATTTACATTTTTTTTTAAATTTAACTTGTACTCATTGAAACTCAAATCCAAAACCTGACGGGAAAGCCACTTCATACCACTGAAGATCCAAAATCATTGATTTATTCATGATTTTCATAAATTTTTTATTTGATTAACTGTTCAATTAATTAATTACATGTATATAGATAGAGTTAGCTCAATGGCAGAAATTAAAAAAAAATTAAAAGAACCAGAAATTGGAATCGCTATGAAATCATATCTATTAAACACTTTAGAATTTATGAATTCTGATGGCAATTTTTTTGTATGGGATTTAATTACTCTTGACTCTCGATTTTATATTTATTTTCACTAAACTTATTCTAGTAAAATGAAACTAATATGTGTGTGTTTGTAATTTTTATTGTATTTATGCATTAACGTAAATGTAACATTATTGTTGAGTTAACCTCCACTAAATAATTTTATTAAAAAAAAAAGTATAGGATTAAACCAAGGCCATGAAGAACCAAAACAGAAAGCCAAAGAATAAAGAAAAATTCCAACAATCTTTGAATGTACAGCCTCTTGAATCGGTGAATATAAATGCAAAATGATTACTACATAATGGCAATAAATTGAAAATAATATTATTAATTATTTTGAATAAGCTTTTATCCCATAATTACATGCTGAAAATTACGGATTATGCGTATACGTAAATTTATTTAAATAAGAAACGATATTTTTGAGATTAAAGATTAACTTTTATTATCATTTACCTGCTCTTTACACTGTGTGTGTGTCTCTATATATATATAATGATATAAAATGAAAGTACACATTGTAAGTGCGTAATTATTCCTCACAGGACATAAAATTTGAACTATAGGGGACACAAAAAGTACTTAGCATTGTTCACTTTAATCTTATCGAACTTCTAAGCGGTACTTCCCATTTTCAAACCTTATCCAAGTCATATCATGTACATGCTTGACATTACCTTGCCGCCTAACTCCTAAAAAGTTGCACAATCTCTTCATCATTCCATCCCTTGAAACATTCATGTGCTGATTTTGGTCATTTTAGTTAAGGGAGAATGACACTTAGATTAATAATACTTTTACCATGCACTCGGATTATTTTATAAATTTTAATAACCAATGTAGTATTTACTGATAAAACGTTGTGTCGCGGGGAAATTTTGATCTTTTAACATACACATTAACTAGCTTTAATTTGTTTACCTATGCTCAGTAATCAATTTGTATGTTAAACAGCAATCATATTTATCCATCAATAACATATATGTGTTTTTTAATGTTTTAACACCATAGGCAAGGCAAAATGGGTTACTAAAAACTTAGGATAAGGAGATAAAGATAATGTATCAATGATATAATCTGGTTCACGTTAAGATCTTTTATCCTAAGTACTTCACCATCTTCTTCAGATCAACTATTGGATTGTTTTCGACAAAAGCTGCGAATCTGGCTGAGAGGTTGGCCGAGTATTTAGCTCGTAACTTGAAGATCAAGTCATCTTACTTTCAAGAAAATTGCCTGCCAGGCTCCAGTTACCTTCGAATGAACAGATATCCTCCATGCCCGCCATCATTCGAGGTGTTGGGACTGATACCTCACACTGATAGTGATTTTCTCACCATTCTATATCAAGACCACGTCCGAGGCTTGCAGCTGAAGAAAGATGGACGATGGCTTAGTGTTAAACCTAATCCTGATGTTCTAATTGTCAACGTTGGTGACTTATTTCAGGTAATTAAATTATAATTTGGAACTTGTACTGAATTTAATCAATTAAAAGTTTTTAATGAGGCATGCATATAATTTATGATATCTTAGGCATTGAGCAATGGAGTGTACAAGAGCGTTGAACACCGGGTGGTTTCGCATCCAAAAGTTGAAAGATACTCAGCGGCATACTTTTATTGTCCCTCATA
Organism: Citrus trifoliata; assembly: GCA_018350135.1. Classification (NCBI taxonomy): domain Eukaryota; kingdom Viridiplantae; phylum Streptophyta; class Magnoliopsida; order Sapindales; family Rutaceae; genus Citrus; species Citrus trifoliata. The sequence continues at coordinate 177,512 of VKKW01000225.1, read as the reverse complement.
TGAAGCTGTGATTGAGAGCACTGAGAATATCATCGAGCCAGCAATTTATAGAAAGTTTAGTTTCAGAGAATATAAACAACAAATCCAAGAGGATGTTCGAGCTACAGGAAACAAAGTAGGCCTCTCAAGGTTTCTCTTGTAATAAGAAACATTTTTTCACTTTCCTTTGTCAAATATTTAAGAGGGATATAGGTAAAAAGTTAAGAACATCCAATAACGCAGGATGCAGCATATGCATATACTAAGCTGCTTAACTCTCCTTCTACTCTTGTTGTACCTCTTTACATGGTTAGTAATTCAATTGACAAAAGAGTTCTTTCTTATATATATATATATTATTACAATGAAAAGTTTACAATCTAACATTTAGTGAGATTACTTAAATCAAATCTACAAAGTATAGCTGAAAATTATATTTTCATTAATATTGAAGAGACATCTCCTCCACCCACGTAAAAAATCTACCTCCATCAATTATATAATTGAGCATTGAGATCGAAAAAAATGAAAACTTGCTCTCACAATTGCGAGGGTTGTTTGGGTTTGGCAATTGATAATTGGTTTAACTTCCATTATTTTTCTGAAAAATTTGACCTGATATGAACCTAGGTCATGACTTTTACATAATTGTTGTGTGATAACTATCAATCAATAGTATGTATCATCCCCAATATTATATATTGACCGGCTCTCTTCTCTTCTCTTCTCTTCTCTTGCAACAGTTGTTATCAACCAATGAAGTACTGTTGGGAGCATGTCGATTTTAGTTCACGTGCACACGACCGTTATAGTTATGAATGCACTGAGTGGCTAGCAAAATGTTTACTAGCGTCCCTGATTAGTTTTGAGACATGACGGATATAACTTTAAAGTTATAATATAAAAGTGTTCAGGAAATATCAGATGTTTGTAGTTTGACAATTAAGTAGAGTTTGTTCCATCATTTATGTAATAAAAATTTTATAATATTTTTATTATTTTTGTTAAAATTATTATGTAATAGTCATATTTACTATACATTATTTATTTTAATTTATTTCATAATTATAATTTCTTTCCACAACAATCATATATTTTAAGTTTCTAAAGAGAATTTAACTACATTGCTTATTATATGATATATATGATATGATGATCCCCACCATACTTGTAGATAACCTACGTACGGACGTGCAGACTTGATTATTGTTGTTTTTTGTTTTCTTCGTTGCCGACTACGGTGAAAGACAAGTCGTCTCAGTTGGCAAGTGGCCACACAAACAAACACTGCTTGTGTTTCCCAATTTAATTTTAGCCATATGCTCCAATGTCCTTCTTCTGAATACCTGTCTTAGGGAGAGACATTGAAATGACTACTAATTAGTTTTCCTCCGCCTCTCTTTCTAATTAATTTCTTTTTTCTATCTTTCTTTCTTGAGATCAAAACTCAACATATATTTACAATTCACAATTTGTTAGATCAAGTCTATAATGCCGTAACTTAGATTTCTAGTCTTATTAATATATATAAGAAATATAAGGATATATCTACCCTAGCCAGTTAAACTGAAGAGGAATGCGAGTCCCAATCATTGGATTTTTGCCAATTATATAATAATCCATGTAAATTTTAAGAAATTGAGATCAAATTACATATTAGATATGTGTAGTGCGATACATACGACCGTTATATATAATTATTTAGCTTTTTGATAAATATCACATAGTTTGGAATGGAAATTTTTGACTACATCAATGTAATTAAGGTTAATTTATCATTTGTTTTAAATATGTATATATGTATTTGAGTACAAGTTATTTTATCATATAAGTGTACGTTGATATATATGGTTTACTCGAACTCTAACCAATTTGTGTAGGGTTGGCAAAATCCGGATCCAGATCCGGATGAAGGTGCATCTCGTAGGGATGGCAATGGGGAGGGGAGGGGAGGGGACCGACATCCCCGCACCCATCCCCAATGTTCTTCATATATCCCCGTCCCCATTAGAATTGCTTGAAGGGATCCCCATCCCCTCCCCGAATAATAAGAGGGGATCCCCGAGGGGTCCCCGATTCCCGAATAATTGATGATTTTTTATTTATAAATTTAATTTAATCATATTAAAATAAAAATTTAAACAAAGGTAAAGTTTGACAATATATCTTAAGATTAACATTAATTCAATACAAAAATTACACTACAAAATACAAATAATTAGAATAATTATATTTCTCAACCTTCATAATCCTATAATAAAAAGAAATTACTCTTATATCAATACTGAAATAAATGAAATGAGTATAGATACTGAAATTAATATTTTTAATAAAAGCATTACTCTTGTATCTCATACTCATCCTATTCTTCCTTGAGGAATGTTGGAAATTGAGAGATAGCATCAGGTTTCAAATCTAAAATAACAAAAATAAGATAAGTAATATGACTCATAATCTAAAATAATTTTGGGCTAAGACATTTGAAATAAAGTATGATCAAATAGTAATTTAGGACTGCAAGTAGTTAACTAGACTTGAAATTTTTATAGTAGATGCGTATAAATATTTTGATATTTGTTGTTTATACTAATATTTAACATTTTATAATTTAAATTTTATTATTCATTTATTAATAATTCTAAAAAATAAAATCAAAATAAAAAATTAATATGAGGAAATGGGGAAATGGGCAGGGGATGGCTGGATGGGGATTTCATCTCATCCCAGTCCCTTCCCTGAATAAACACTTGGGTAAAAAATCGTCCACGTCCCTTCTCCGAATAAGAAATTAGATTTAAAATTATCCTCATACCCTCCCCGAATAGAGAAAATCCCCAAGGGTCTCTATCTCCGTGGGGATTTTTGCCATCTCTAGCATCTAGTTCCATTTCCGCATTACATTTCCATATCTGGATTTAGATGCGGGTAATATTCACAATGGACGTGGATGGATATTCCAGATATCTGGATCCACAAAAATAAAAATTCAAAAATTAATATATAATTTAAAATTCAATAATTTACCTAATAATATCAAATAAAATTAAATCATAATTCAATAATTAATAATTCAACATGAACAACATACAACATCATAAATTCACACATAAAATTTAATTTTTAATATATATTTTTAATTTAAAATAAAATTTAACTAGACCCGGATCCGAATCCTTACTTTCTACATTCGGATCCGCATTTTTTAATATGCAGATCTGGATCTTCCAGATCCTTACAGATGCAGGCCGGATCCGAATTTTACTGTCATCTCTAAATTTGTGTTCATAATTAAAGTTCATGATAAAATGGGGCTCGTTGTTTGTTAATTTTAACCAATAAATTACTTCTTTATTGTTAGATGTAACAGAAGAAAGAAGACAATTTGTTTATCCCAACTGAGGAGTATACTTTTGTATTTTTGTAATTTTTATAACAATATTACGAATAATATTATTATTGGGTACGAATGCCTACACAAAATAAGGCAAAGTAAAGGGAGGAAAAATGAGCTGGTATCTCTCAAGTTAGATATTAGCAAAGCTTATGATAGGGTAGAATGAGGCTTTTTAGAGCACATTATGAGGAGATTAGGCTTCACAGAAAAATGGGTACATTTAGTCATGAATTGTATCATAACAACCTCCTTATCAATCATCATTAATGGGGTTGCAACAAATTTAATTCAACCTCAAAGGGGCTGTGGCAGGGGTGCCATCTATCACCTTACTTCTTTATTTTATGTGCAGAAGCTTTCTTTAATTTGCTCATGTAGGCTAAAAGGGAGAAATTGATTCATGGACTCAAATTTGATAAACAAGTAACGGTCTCACATCTTTTGTTCGCTGATGACAACCTTGTTTTCACTAAAGCATCTGTTGAAGATTGTCGAAACTTAAAAGCAATTTTCGATTGCGATGCAACCGCCTCAGGATAGATTTTCAACTATGAAAAACCTTCAATGTTTTGTAATGGAAAGCTTCCAGCAGAGCAAATCACAGCCATCGAAAACATCTTCTAATTGAAGATGGTGTCTAAATACGAAAAATATTTAGGCTTACCATCCATGATTGGAAGAAAAAAGATGAGCTTATTTAATGAGGTGAAGTTAAAAGTTTTGAGTAAGATTTCAAATTGGCAAAATAAATTTTTCTCAAGCAGAGGAAAAGAAGTGTTGATAAAGGCGGTAGCTCAGGCTGTCACGGCTTACGATATGAGCGTATTTAAACTTCCATTGACATTATATGAAGGCATTCAGAAAGCAATTGCCAAATTCTGGTGGGGAAGTAACAAAGAGAAGCACGACATTCATTGGGGTAGATGGGAGAGAATAAGTCATGCTAAGCATAGAGGCGGTTTGGGTTTCAGAGACATTTACTGTTTCAATCAGGCCTTGGTTGCAAAGTAAAGCTGGAGAATTATTCAAAATCCAGAATCTCTAATGGTAAGAGTTCTCAAAGCAAGATATTTCAAGCATGATGACTTTCTCAACGCCAAGATAGGTTCCAACCCATCCTTTATATGGAGAAGCATCTTGCGGGGCAGACAAATAATTCTAAAAGGCTTAAGATGGAGAATCGGTTCTGGGGAAAATGCTCAAGTTTACAGAAGTAATTGGCTACCACGGCCAACAACTTTTAGGCCAATATCGCCAAGAACCCTTGTTGTTGATGCTAAAGTGGCAAAGCTGATAATCCTCGAAGGAGAGTGGAAGAAGGATATGATCTAGTAGCATTTTATTAAAGAAGATGCAGAAATCATTTCAAGGATTCCCCTGCCAAGGCATATAGCATTGGATGAGTTGTGTTGGCACTATGATAAGCTCGGGAAATATTCAGCCAAAAGTGGCTACCAGATAGCTTTAAAAGAAAAATTTCCAAGTGCCCCAAGTAGCTCAAATCCAGGCCCCAGACAATGGAATGCCATATGGAAGCTAGATCTCCCGAAAAAGATAAAGATATTTATGTGGAGGGCTGTTAAAAACCTGCTACTAATTGCCGAAAACTTGTAGAGAAGGAAGGTGGTACCAGACCCAATCTGTCAAAGATGCAAACGAGGAGTGGAAACTAGTTTTCATGCAATGGTTGAATGCAAAGCAGCAAGAAAGATCAGGCAGCTTTCTCCCCATGTAGTTAGGGAGATCATAGCCTTTCAAGGGAGGAATATGTTTGATGTCTTTCTTGATACAACAAGGCTCCTAAACAAAAAGAAAATAGAGCTGTAGGTTGCATATTGGTGGGCTACATGGAACGCGAGAAACGATTTCCTCTTTAAAAAGGAAAAATTGGATGCTTTAATTTCAGTTGCCAAAGCTGAAGGTGTAGTAGAAACCTATAGAAGATTCAAAAGGACTGAGCATCAGCAGTTGGAAATCTCAAACATGGAGAAACCTAAGCAATGGAAACCCTCGCCCGAAAGCTGGTGCAAAGTAAATGTGGACGCTGCAATTGATCATCAAAGTCAAAGAGCTGGGTTGGGAGTGGTGATAAGGAATTATAAGGGAGATGTGGTTGTTGCAGCCATTAAGCCCTCAAGTTTCAACGGAGATGTGCCTTTTACAGAAGCTGAAGCAATTGAATGGGGAATGCAAGTGGCAAAAAGGGCAGGAATCACTGCAGTCATTTTGAAATCAGATTGTTAAGCAGCCATTGATTTGGCAAACAACAGAAAGGGCAGCAAAATTGATATTTTTAAGGTGATATCAGAAATCAACGAGAGATGAAAAGAGTTCCAGGAAGTCAGATTTCAATACACCCTTTGGTCTTATAATGCTAATGCCCATACATTAGCTAAGCTAATTGTAAAAGGATCAGAATCTGTTGTATGGCTGGAAAATATACCAACACAAGTAATGTGTTTATTCTCTTTTTAGTAATGAAGCTTCTTTCCCTTCTAAAAACAAAAAAGTTAGTTATAATTGAAACCTAGAGGATAATTTAGAAAAAACTTGGAAATCTACGCCAGCTAGAGGCGAGACCTCTTGCCCATATTATCATAAGATGTATCCTATAAATGTTTTCATGAGCATATTATTTTGTTTGGGCCCAAAGATAAGGCCCAAGTGGTAAACCTTCAATTTGGGCTCTTTTTTCCTGCATGGTTCTCAATTTTACCTGCCTAGAATCTACACGTACCACAGTTACATTACGTATAGGCAGATTCTACCCAAGCTGAGCCCAATATTGTAAAAAGAACACGGGTTCGATATTTCCCTCACTTTCCGCGTAACAACACACCAATTATTTACAAAAAGACTAATGATAAAATTACAAATTTGTATGCGAAATAATTGTATTAATTTGATGAAAATAAAATATTTTTATTTAATTATTATAGTTATGTCACATAAATTTATATAGAAATCTGTGATTTTGTTATTACTCTTTATAAATACTTGTCGCTCAAACCATCTCGGATTATATAAGCCATACACATTACACGTGCCTTGAAACATATTACATTTTCCTTTTTTTTTTTTTAATCAAGAGAAAACATATTACACTCTTATCTTAGACAAACTACTAACCTTTTTCTCTTATTTTATTTTATTTGTCTGTTCAGGCATGAGTATGCCACTTGCAAGATTCTGAGTAGTCAGATCAAGTGTGTTGACTGTTGACTTGACTAACATGTCTACAGCCTAATTGTTCCAAAATTGTAATTGTGCCTATCATTCCCAACTTCAAGATATATTTATATTTTTTTAGTAATTTTCAATTTTTTATAAATTATACCATAAATCAATCGCAATGATTCAATCACCGGAACAGCTCCAAATTCTCTCATCCCCACCAACCGCATTGCACCACATGGCCAATCATAATACGTATACAAAAATCATCCGCGTAACTCTATCAAACATAAAGTAAAAGAGAATAGACAAATAGAATTATCCCAAGTGTCTTCTTTATGAAGGAAAACAAGACAGCCCCTTATAAGTCCCTTCTCTTTATTCCCGTTGATTCTCCATCTTCATCATATATCTCATTTCTCTTCTTCACAATTTGCCCTCCGTTTGATCACTATTTACAACTTTGCCCCTCATGTCAGAAAACGCCGGTGGGTGCGGCCGTTGCTGCTGCAGCTTCATCTTCACCCTAGGGCTGACCTCACTCTTCATGTGGCTGAGTCTACGCACTTCCAACCCCAAGTGTTCCATACAAGTATTTTACCTTCCTGCCCTCGACAAATCATCAAACAACCGAAACAACACGACACTTCAGTTTCAGTTAAAGCTCGAGAACACCAACAAAGACAAGGGAGTCTACTACGACGACGTAAACGTCACCGTTTATGACTTCCCCAATCGAAGCCACATCATCGGTACGTCCGTGATTGGGAGGTTTTATCAGGGGCACAAGAAGACTGCTCACAAGAATGGAACTGCGCCGACCGATCAGAAAGTGGTTTCCCGGGCGGTTTTTGCAAATGGGTCGGCCGTTTTCCGGGTGGATTTGGTGACGGCGGTGAGGTTCAAGATCATTGCATGGAAGACGAAGAGGCACAAGATCGCTGTTGGGGCTGATGTTGAAGTCAACGTTAATGGCACCAAAGTCGACAAAAAGAGCATTAAGCTCAGTTCTTCAGGATCAAATAATGTGAGCTATTATTGTTGTTGTGTGGGAATATTGTTGTATTTTTTCGTCTTGATTTTTGCTTAATATTAGTTTTAATTTTTTTTTGTGTTTTTATTGAAAATTTTGAAATCGTTGTCTTAGGATTAATTTGTTGTGTGAGCTAATTAATTAATGATGATTTTTTGAAAACAGAAATTATTGTTGTACAATTGGCAAATTTCAGTGCTATATATATATTAATAATTTTATATTGACAATGAGTTGACTTATGGCTCTTTGCAAGTAAAAAAATTATAATTATTATTCTTATTTCTTTCTTAAAAAAGGCATGAATTTTTAATCATATTTAGTAAGTTGTTTTTTTTTTTTCTGCACCCATTTGTTTAATGATACTTCTTTTTCCTTATTTTTAATTTGATGCCTCTTGAATCATAATAAATTGGTGAAGCAGAGAATGGTTGTTGGACCAAATGGGCAAACATGTTCCTCAATTAAATAAAGAAAGAGCTGCCAATCAATAAATTTCAACAAGAGACATCATCACTGCCAAAATCATAATGATCTTTAACTTATCTCGTCTTAAATGCTACCGACTTAAAGTTGGTCCAATGTTGCATCTGTTAGGCACTTGTTTTGGGAAAAAGAAAAAAATAGTTAATATGCATAAATATAAGAGTGGAGGGTACTCCATGCTGACCGTGCATACCATCGGGAACGTTGTCGTACACGACGGATCATGTGTCATGATTTTATTAGCCGGGCTGTAGGGTGCCAGCCAAAGGAATCGTGACACGTAGTCGTCAGATTTCTAAGAGCGAATGCTCTATGATTGATACCCCTCGAAGATTTCCAGGCAATTTCACCACGGATGATAAGCATAAGCTTTTGGTACGCGTTTTATCATTTTGTTCATATACTACTTGACTTCGTAGAAAAGCAATTTTTTGATATGCAGGAAGCTTCAGAGTATGTTCTGTCAATATTAAATTATGAAGTGTTGTTTATTGACTCAGTAAGAATTTGATTAATCAGCACACCAAGAAAATTTCTTAAACAATTTCTCAGATTGTGATGTCAGATCACAAATTGTTTTGCGAGGATCTTTCGCATTCAAGTTTCTTAACATTTTTAACTCATGCAAAATGATTTATGGAAAATTGGAAATCAAAGAAGCATACTCCTCGTATATATACATATAATACTTAAAACAATCCTAACTTCTGAGACGGCCTAGATAACGTATGCGGCAATAATTGTGTAATTTTCATCCATTTTGTGGCGCTACTCTAGCGGAAAGGCGAGCTGCCGCCTTGTGGTTTGATGAGAGAATAGTAAGCTCCGCCGCGACTCAAGGCAACGAGTTCATTGTGTGATCCTTGTTCCACAACTCTGCCATTCTTGATAACAGCAATGGTGTCTGTTTTTTGTATTGTAGAGAGCCTGTGAGCTACAACTACACATGTTCTTCCCACCATCATTTTCTCAAGTGCTTCTTGGACCAAGCTTTCTGATACGCTATCAAGTGCACTTGTAGCTTCATCCAAAAGCAGAATTGATGGGTTCTTTAGTATTGCTCTAGCAAGTGCAATCCTCTGTTTTTGACCCCCTGATAGCTGAACTCCTCTTTCTCCACAGTATGTGTCATACCCATCTTTCATTCCACTACAATTACAAAAACAAATTCATGTGATCAATAATCAAGCTGATGATAAATATATGAGGGTCTTGTGGGTTGAATTTGTGTCTTTCAAGCTATTAGTATCATACCTTATGAATTCATGAGCATTGGCAAGAACTGCTGCCTTTTTTATCTCGGATTCTCTGGCATCCGCTTTTCCATAGGCAATGTTTTCGCGGATGGTTCCAGCAAAAAGGGTTGGCTCTTGACTGACCAATGCAATATGTGACCTTAACTGTTTCAAATTATAGTTCCTTATGTCCTGTTCATCCATGAACACTGATCCCTTCAATGGATCATAAAATCTCTCAAGTAGGCCAATAATGGTAGATTTGCCGCAGCCACTCTGTCCCACTAGTGCTACTGTCTTTCCTGCTTCAATTTTAAGACTCAAGCCTTTCAAGATCATCTGATCAGGCCTAGTTGGATAAGCGAAGAACACATTCTTCAGCTCTATGCGCCCTCTCATCTGCCTTTTGATGTCTCGGCCCTGTGGGCTGTCCGGATCAATCTCACTTCTCCGGTCTAGGATTGCAAAAACTGATCGAACAGCATTGCTTCCTTTGGATATGTCAGAAGTCATGCTTCCGGCTTCTGCAATGACATATGCTGTGAATAGCAGTATCAAAAATGCTTGGAAAAGGTGTTCCGGGGTTATTAACTCTTGTGTCAAGAGCCTTCCACCGTACCAATAAGCCAATGCTGTTGAGGCTGTGTTGAAAAATTGAGAGCTAAACAGGCCAATACCAGAATACCATGAGTGTTTAAGACTCTCCTCTTTTGGACCTCTCAAGGTTTCCTTGAATAGCCCCAATATTCTTTTCTGAGACGAGAAGGCAGTTATTGTTCTGTGGTTAATTACGGCCTCACTCGCCAATTGGCTTCCTTCTTTCTGTGCTTTTTGTGCCTTTCCAGCCATACTCTTCATCAAGACATTTCTTGAATAATAGCTTCCGATGACTAATGGCTGCACCGCGATCATCACAAGTGTAAGCCTCCAAGAAAGAACCAGGCCTACTATGTAGGAGAAAACAGAACCAAAGATTGCTTGAACCAGCAATGACATTCTATCCCCAACAAGGGATCGAACCACGTTGGCTTCAGTAGCCAATCTTGCACAAATGGCTGCACTTGTATTGTCTTCTTGATCAAACCACCCTATCTCAAAAGTCATAAGCTTTCCTAGTAGTTGCTCTCTTACTCTTTTTGTCAACTTTTCTCCCATAACTGAAAAGCTGTAGTGTTGGAGAAGGCTGGAGATGAAATTGAGAACAGCAACGCCTAAGAAAAATAGTGACAAGGTTCTGGATTTGGACTTGATTTCAGACTTGTCAGTTCGGAAGTAAATTGATATAAGAGAACCAACACAATAAGCATTTATTGGTTGTACTGCTCCAGAACCTATTGAAGCTATGCATCCTAGCAATGCACTTCCCCACTCAGGCATGTTTATTTTGAGCAAACGCCACTGCGAGGGAGTAGCATAACTTGATTGATCGATCCTATCGCCTAAACTATCATCATCAGGATCATACTGTATTGTATAGGAATAGGGTGTGCCCACAGAAAGTGCTGGGCTGAAGGGGTTTAAAGCTGGTGTGCTTGCAGCACTTGACCTCATGCTTATAGGACTTGGAGCAATAGTCCTCTTATAGAGATTTATTGCATCCATTTGATGGCTGAAATCATTGAAAGTGTCATTGGAGGTGCCATTTTCCGATGCCATCTGCTGCAACTCTACCATCTGATGGTATTCTCCACCTTCCCCACGATTCATCAGCCCATTATGTGAACCAGATTCCACCACTTTGCCAGCTTTCAGAACCATGATCAGATTTGCTGTTCGGATTGTTGAGAGGCGGTGAGCAATTATCAGTGTCGTCCTCCCTTCTGATGCTTTATCAATTGCCTCCTGTACTATTCTTTCAGATTGTGCATCCAGTGCACTAGTGGCTTCATCAAGCAGCAAGATCTTTGGGTCCCTGATTAGAGCCCTTGCAATTGCAATTCTCTGCTTTTGCCCGCCAGACATCTGGAATCCAAGTTGGCCAACCTGGGAAATGACAAAAATTCATAAATTGAAGGATGTTTTCTAAACCTCTGGAGTAAGAGCTTTTTCGAACAAGAAGCTAAAATTTTCCTAAGTTCATAACTTCGTATGACCGTAAGAAGTTGCAATCTGTTCTGCCATTCCATAAAGGAAAATTATCTGAAACAAATCATTCAAAGTACTTCAAATAACTATTTATAAGTCTCTACTTATTGAAATTGCTTAAAGCTGAAGTTAAAATCCCAAGAGCAGGAACCTAAAAATATTGGTTGAACTGAGACAGAAGTAAGCTTACTTGAGTTTCATATCCATCTGGTAACTTGGTGATGAAGTCATGTGCATTAGCAGCCTTGGCTGCGCTGATCACATCATCCATGGAAGCTCCTTCCTTCCCAAAGAGTATATTCTCTGTGATAGATGTTGCGAAGAGGACTGGTTCCTGATTAACTAGACCCATTTGGGATCTCAGCCACTTCAGGTGAAGTCTCCTTATTTTGTATCCATCCAAGAGAATTTCTCCTTCAACAGGGTCATAAAATCTTTGAAGCAATGCTATGGTTGTGGACTTTCCAGAGCCACTGCCACCAACAAGTCCAACAGATTTCCCGGCTGGAACTCTAAGATTCAGCCCTTGTAAGACCAGCGTATCAGGTCTTGATGGATAACAAAAATAAACGTCCCTGAATTCAATCTCCCCTCTAACAAATGACAACGCCTTCCCCACTGTATCATCTGTGTCTATAGCAGGAGTCCTGTCAACCATTTCAAAGATTCGAGTAGCAGCAACTTTTGCCTCAGTGATGGCAGTTAAATTTGGGAGTGCACCCAAAACACTCCTGCAAACAGAATAGAAAGTATTCAGTTCTGAAACTGAAATAAGGTTTAATTGTTAACGATCAAGCCTATCATTAAGACTAGTTAAAGGGAAATTAACTCACAATCCTCCCATGATGATACTGACTCCAGCAACAAAGATAGAACCTCCTTTTTCTCCCTTTTCAGTGACCAAATAAGACCCTACCCAAGCCTGAAAAGCCCAACCTACATAAATCATTCCCATGCTTCCCATCAACAAACCCTTTATGAAACCTTGCTTTATTCCAAGTTCCATAGTCTTCTGAAGAGCATTGCTGAATCTAATTAGGGTTTCGTGCTCCGCTACATATGAATATACTGTTCTTATGGAAGAAACTGCTTGTTCTGCTATCCCACCAGCAACCCCATATGACTCAATCATCTTCATTATGACTCCCATCATCAGCTTCCCAAATAAAAGTCCCGGAACTATGAACATTAGTGTTAAAGGAAGCGCTGCCAATGAAAGTCTCCAGGATAGTATGAAGGAAAACAGGAGGCAGAAGAAGAAAGTTGATAGATATGCAAGGGTGTCGGGTATCTACATGAACGAAACAAGCATATTATTATCAGAACATTGTCACAGACAAACTACTGTACACATTGCATCCATTTCAAGATTGATCACCGAGTTATCAGGTTTACATATCACAGCATGAGTAGCTTCATTACTATAAACACGCAACCAATACGAGGAAAGAATCATGATACTAAAAGCGAACCTTCTCGCAAATTGCAACTTGGATTGAATTGGAGTCATTAGAGATGGTCGAGACAACTTGGAAGGTTGTGGAAGAACCTTGCTCTTGAGTGTCAAAGAAACCAACTTCTTGTCTTAGGACAGATTTCAAGTACTCCATTCTCATTCTGGAAGTCTGTCTCTCCGCAGTTCTTGTCCAACAAAGTCCTTCTGCAAAAGCACAAATTCCAGGACAAAAAAAAAAAAAAAATTGACTCCAGTTTATTATGTCCGAATGACCAACAAAAAGATAGTCAAGTGTTTCAACTTACCAACAAAAGCAGAAAGTCCAACTCCTATAGCAACATAAAGCAGCCTGAGCGTATACTGAAAAACAAAAAACATTATGGTAACAAGTTATTATTAGCAAGGTAAGTACTAAAAATGATGAAATTTACAAACAGGACTCAAAATACATACCTTATCTACAGTATCATTCGACAACGAGCTACTACTGGGATTTCCATAATCATTGATCACAAAGCTAAGCACAAACACCATGAGAGGATACTGCATTCCATCACCAATGCTGCCTATAGTTCCAAATAACATCAACAACTTGTCTTTGCCATCAGCATATCGAAACAAGCCATCATTTCCCCCCATTTTTTTTTCTTTTTAATCCTCCTGGTAGAAGATAGTATGTGTAATTTTTCAAAGGTGTAATAACTTCATTAGTACTTCTTCGTTCTAACAGAGATTACCTTTTATATTCATCATTCTTGTGCTCTGCTCTCATTGGCAGGCCCTTATATTTTAAATAATTGTTTTATGCCAGCCGGCGATTAATTGTTTTTACATCTTGGCAGCTGGGACAAGAATTTATTATGCATGGTTTCCATAATTCCAGTACATGCTATTCATGTTTAATGACTTACTGTTTGTTTTGTCCACATACTGATCTAAGTTCTTGATAGAATTATTCTAAAATCTGTATGATCATTGTTGACGTTAATGTTTAGCTGGTGATGACTGACTGATAAGGACCTTAATTGATTTGACAATTCTGAAGCAAAATGACTTTGTGCAAACCTTCATGTACGGCCAAAGCAAGGCAAATTACTTTGGTTTTATTATACTATTCATATATTTTCATATTTACTTGGCTTTTTCGTTCCCTTTGCTCTTGCCTGCAACGAGCACACTCTTCCAGGGGTTAAAAAACAAATTGTTATGGCGATTAGTAAGAATTTTTCTTCCTGGAAGGGCAACCCAAGACACATTTTCATATTAAATTATTTCTGACAGTTTTGTGTGTTTTACATCTTTGTAATTGTTTTTACTGTGATGCATCTTCTCTTGGGTTGGACCAGCAGGTATATTTTCTTGCGGCCGACTTGCTACACGTGTACTTTAGAAAGATTCTATGCTTGCCTATGACATCTAAATCTTTCAAGAATTTGATATTTAGTATACAATAAATTTCTTGTACCATCCAACAATAAGTTTACGGCAAATGTTAAAGTTGTATTTAATGTAACTTACATAATTTATATGAATCACACAAAATTATAAAATTTATAAATTGTATGGTTTACATGAGTTGTGTAAGTTACATTAAATATAACTTAAAGACTTTCTAAATTTACTAACCGCTCAAGATATCATAAGTTCCCTTAAGTCTGACCCAATAGTTTTAAACTAATTTTTATTTGATGGTTTATCTTAGTACGAATTTTAAAAGAAAGAAGAAAAAAAAAAGCTTTAAGCAATTTTTTTAGCACTTGTAGTGCTTATATGTTAAAGAAAAGCATTTGTTATGCCAGCATTTCGAGTTGCGATTTATTGCAGCCAATGATCAAGAAATTATGTAAGCTATTAAGAAATACTCTTTCAGTCTTAGATTTTTACATGATTTTATTTCTGAATCAACAGCATTTATTTGTGTCAAACTTTTCTAGTGCTTAAACTTACAAATGTAATAATTCATATGCCAAAACTTCCTGTGGTAGCCAGAAATTATCAAATTTCTTACCCTCTCTGCTTAAAATATTACTTGATCCATAGCAATGGCATCCTTTTATATGAGTTGCATATATGTGATTTATTTATTTTATATATCAAATTAATTTTGTGTTAATTTATTATAAATTAAAAATGTTCCAATACAAGACATTGAATTTATTAAAGTCTGAAAAATCTATTGAACAATGTGATTAATTGTGAAAACCGTTAAATCACATGTTTTAATAATATAATGACATTATACTATTAAATTATAAAATTTAATAATTTTTTTAGATTTAAATAAAGTTCAGAATTCTGGACTAAATCAACACTATATTATAAATTAACCCCTTCTCTTCTTGTATCTTTCTTGCATGCATTATATGAAAGGAAGGATGGAAACAAAAGAAATGGAGAAGGGATCTATGAATTCTCAGCAGAAAACAAAATATGATCAGTTGAAACTAATTCCTCCTCAGAATGAGGGCCACTTGGTACGTTGTAATTGAGAAATGTTGCAATCATAAAAATACTTTCATATTAATTTCTTCGAGCATGACTTGTTAACTAAATACTTTCATATTTCTACAGATACGTTTCACAAGAAAAACAACATTTGTATATATCTCTCGTTTTTTTTTTTTATTATTAGCAGGCACTACTGTAATTTTCTTTTTTTCCGAAGTGTATGTAGTGTTTACACACAATAATTGAACAAGGTAGACAAGGTCAAACCTGCAAAAATTTTCCCATGACTCATAAAACTTTAGCATGTGTAACTATTAGTGTCTATATTTTTAGACATTGTCTTAATTAAGTGTTTAATCTTAAACGTTGTCCTAAATATTGGATTAAGTCTGATGTGACCTTATATTTACCTTCAGTGTATCCACGTGTCATTATATTAATGGTCACCTTTTACCTTTTAAGTGCAATTTCACTAATTTGAAATAAAAAGAAAGTTTGACCAGACTCTTCGCATGAAAAGTACAATTATGATACCTTTCATCAAAAGATTATATATTGATACTCACAACCTCTCTAATAATAGATTGTCACGTGACACTGTTATTCACTATTGTGCTCGTCTATTATAACCTATACACACACACACACACACGTATATATATATATACATACACATATACAAGGGGCGGATCAGCAGCCTCTTAAAGTTACATATATTTTTACACTAATTTATAACCACTAGATTTACTACACATCAACGATCAAGATTTTAAAATTTTAATAATATAAATTCTTAATAATTATTATTATTAATGTATTTTTCTCTCTTCATAAATTTTTATGTAAAACCTAATTTCGCTCTCTAAATTTTTCTCAGTAATTTTTCTCTTTCCTAAATTTTCTTAATTTCTTTTTGTTTTTCTCTTCTCATGGCTAAGCATCCATTGAATGTAACATAAAAAATAAAAAAAATAAAAAATCAACAGTTAGGAATGCCTTGCTTATGAAATTATCAGCCTCCCATTTTCAATACACCAAGGTCCTTCGTATGAAAAAAAAAATAAATTACACTCTACATATTAATACAAAGGGTACTCTGATTCTATACCCAATCACCATCAATCAAATCACACCCATTTTAATTCTCACTCAAAAATTCAACTCTCCTCATTTCCACCATTAATGCTCCATCAACTTTCAGTCATTTCAATCTCTTTGATTTGCCCATAACTATGTACTCTTAAGGTGTGTTTGGTACATATAATTATGTTATATTATAACACTATTTATATTAAAATAATAACAAACCCATATTTAGAACAAAATTACAAGAGATTGGGGTGGGGGCTAATGTGTCAACTGATGCATTAGCTTTGTTTTTTTTTTTTTTACTTTTACTTTTAACTTTTGCTTTTTGTTTTATTATTATTATAATACTAAAATAATAAATAAATATAATTTTTAATTTAATGTAATATTTTTAATTTATTTATTTTTACATTATAATTATTAATATAAATTATTTAATAAATAATTTATCATTCAATAATAGTATTTTTTTATTTTTACATTATAATTTATTAATAAATTTATAACTTATTATAACTAATAAAAATATTTAAATATGAATAAATTTGAATAATATTAATTTAAAATTAATAATAATATAAATAATAACATAAAATATTAATGCAATTTAAATATATTAATATAATATAAAATATTAATATAATATAATATTTAATTTAAATTAATTTTAAAAATAATACAGTACAGTATAGCACAAAATATTATATAATATTATTATAATATAATATTAATACAATACAGTGTGTCAAACATACCCTTAAGGTGTGTTTGGCACCCAGCATTACTCCTCATTATAGCCTTGTATTGTATTAAATTAATACAATACTATGCTTGGCAAAAAATAAACTTTGTATTAGACCACATTGTAAGACACCAAACACCACAAAAATTAAACCCGTGAGGAGGTTGTAATTAGGCCGCATTGCATTAGAATAGAAAGCAAATACTTTCTTCTTCACGATCTCAACCACAATAACAAATCAAATCTTCTCTTCGCAAAACCCAAAATAAAATTTTTCTCTCAAACTCACTCGCCTTTCACTCATAGATTTTCCTCCCTTCTCCTTCAATTTCTCAAGAGCCAAACATAGCAAATGGAATCACTAAGTGAGCGGTGTAGTCGAAGCGTCTGACTCTTTGATTGGAGCCAAGGCATCATTTGAAGTTCAAACAACAGCGTAGAGTGGCAGTGGTGCTATGGCGAGATTCGAACAGACTCTCGTGTAGATTTCATTTTTCCATTTAGGTTTCGAGTTTAAATGTTTCAGTTGATGACTCTATAAAGCCCAAAATAATAATAATAATAATTCTCATCATCATCATCATAGGAGTTTATGTGAGAGAGAGTGGTTAAGAGGTTAGTGGAGATTGTGGTGGTGAATTGTTGAATTTAGGAGATGGAATTAGAATTATAAATCTATATAGATAGATTGTGGTGACTTTTTTACAAAGATAAATAAATAAATAAATAAAGGATGCAAAGACTCTAGAGAATAAAGATAAAAAAACAAAGGAAGAAGAACAAAAGAGAGAAGGACGAAAAAGAATTGCAGAAGGAGATTAAGTTTGGAGATGGTAAAAGAGGGAGATAAGAGATAAGGATGATGTGTGACCTGTCAGATTTGTGTTTATTGTTTTATAATTTATTTTACCATTTATTTTATAAAACAAGAAAAATATGTACAAGTTGTTTTGTAATTCATCACTCAATTTATTTGAAAAGTTTAGAATTTATTAGTTTCATATATATTTCATGAAAAATTATGATATTTTTTATATTTATATTTAAAATGATGTAAAAAATTTTAAAATTTAATACTTCTATAATTAATTTTTTCAACTACTAAGAAATTATTGTTTTGAAATATATAATGTAAATTAATCACCCAAAAAATTAATGCAGTGCAAGGTAGTATAGCTCCAAACATGATATAATTAAAAATTAATACAATACAATATAATACCAAACGTCATACAATATTATTATAATCCAATACTAATGCAATACAACATAATATAATACAACTGCATTAAAATAATGCAATACAGCATAATACAATAAAATGTGCCAAACGCACCCTTATTTCACTGCCTGGTAATCTAAATAACAAAAACAAAAAAACTGTACACATCGTAACAAAAAAACATGTAAGAAATATACAATCCTATTAGCCTTAACTGTTTAAATTTCTTGAAAAAATCATTAACTTTGAAACGCTTCATCGTCATCCTGAGATGGATTCTTAGACATTGGTAATAAAAATCAAATTTTAGATTTTTTTAAAGATACATTCAATGGGTAAAGGCTTAGCCATGAGAAAACTTAGGAGAGAGAAATTAAGTTTATAAGAAAATTGATAAGGAGAGAGAAAGTACATTAATTACGGTTGTTGTTAAACATTTATTTTATTAAATTCTTAAAATCTTGACTATTGATATGTCATAAATTAGTATAAAAATAGATATAATTTTAACGGGCTACTAATCCGCCCCCATATATATATATATATATATATAAATGATAAACGAACTCAAAAAAGACAAAAAGACGACAGAAATGCAGTTTTTAATTGTCGTTTCACGCATTGAGTTCTGCTTCTTTTAAACTTGTGTGGACCCACAAAAAAGAAAAAAAGAAAGAAAGAATTGAAGGCGTTACCACACTCCACTCATTTTCCTTTTCCTTTCCTTACTTTACTCCCCCTCCACTCATTTTACTCCCCCTCCATTTGCAGCGTTACCAGACTCCCTTCTATTTGCTTCGTTCGTTACCAGATCTAACTTCTTCTTGCTTCGTTCGTTACCAGACTCCCCTCCATTTGCTTCGTTCGTTACCAGACTCCCCTCCATTTGCTTCGTTTGTTACCAAATCTAACTTCTTCTTGCTTCGTTCGTTACCAGATTCCCCTTCTTTTTTTTTTCTCGCCCAGCCCCACTTGCTTCGTTACCGGACAACGACCGCCCAGCCCCACCGGCCCAGATCTACAACGGACACGATCGACTCTTCTTTATCTACGACGTCGCTGCTTTGGAGACTTCTAGTTGTTGCTTGTTGCTACAATTGTAGTGGCCCATCCGTAAGTATTTCTTTTTATTTTTTTAATTTTATCTTGTGGATGATGAAATTTTGAGATTGACAGTGTTAGCATTTCTTCCGTAAGCATGTTCAATTCAAGCTTATTTCAATTCTCAGTGCTACCGATTGACAGTTTGAGATCATCTTTGTGTATCAACTAGTAATGGGTGCTGAACAAATAATCCTTTTTCTAATTAATCTTTTCCAACTTCTATTAATGTTTTACTGCGATTTGTCACATTGATAATATATTAAAAAAATAAAAAAGCTGGACTTTTGATATAAAAGAAAATTTTCTCTAATTAATTTTCATTTTTGCTATGAAAAGGTAATTATTCCCGAAAATCTTTATTCTCCTGTCCCCATAAAATTAACCCTTAAATTGTTGTTACCTTTTGTTACTATTTGATGCAAGAATAATTTAGCAACTAGAATTTCCATATATAATTTATTTTGCGTTAAATAATTTCCCAAATTGTTTTTCTACTTCTAGGAGCTGTATTTCTTGCATTTATTGTTACTTTTGGTTTTTCTTTTTCCTGCTACGAATAGACTTGTTTCTTCTGACAAGGTTGAATAATATATGCTTCAATTCATTCTCATTAAAATTATTTTGTCTGTGGAATTCTTGTGGTCAATTCTATTATAGCACAACTTAAATTTCTATTGTTATATTCGAATTATAAATTTCTATTCTTAATATACAATATATTGAGAGTTGAAGACTAGTCACTTTTTTCTGGAAAAAAAAAACATTAGGAGTTTCAGAGTAAGTGCTGGGCAGGGAAATCAATAAAGTCCATAAAAATTTCAGAGTCTTACTTCCCTGTATTGCATATCAATATATATTATCATTAGGAGTTTCATAGCATAAATGTCTAGAATATTTATTTGTGATAATATTTGATCTAAATTTTTCCAATGTAGAATTCAAATGCCTACTCAAAGGACAAAAGCCAGGCATATACAATTCTTGGTCTGAATGCCAGATGCAAGTAAATGGATTCAAAGGGAATTCTTATAAACCTTATAAATCTTTGTTGAATGCCGAAATATCCTACAATGATTACATAAAAAGGCATGAAAAATTGCCAGAGACATCCAATATGTTAGAAACTATAAAATTTATTGTGGAAACACTCGAAAAGGGGGTGCAACTAAAGTGCCTACATGCGACAAAGCTGTGCAAACTGATAAAGGCAGAAATGATTGTATTATTCTGCCTATATTATCCATTGTATGTTGTATTTTAGGGATAATCATTGCTATATGTATTTTGCCTTTTTATGTAAGCACCAGATGAATAAACTTTATATATTCTTTCCTCTGAACAAGTAAAAGCATCACTAGATGTTCTGACCATGATTTCCCTATTCATTCTATCCTCTTATTTGCTAAATTTTTTTATAAGATCCAGCTCCCTCAAGTTGCCACTGCGATATGAAGATGAAATTCTGGTTGAAAGAATGTAAAAGGAAATGGATGACTGAACTTACATGAATCATGTGCTCTAAGAGATTACCTGTCCACTAGAAATGCATATTCAGATTGAGGCATTCGAGCATGACCTCTGGACTGTATAAAGCTAGCAACAATTTCTGGAAGATCAAACCGTATTACAAGACAACATGTTTGAATATCAAGTCCTTCGTCACCAAATTTTGTAGCAACCAAAAGATTCAACTGACTAATCAGCAAACTATTTGTATTAATAACTGACTATGTGTTTTTATTTAATAATTATTACCTTCTCAATATGTCTTTTAAACTACATTAGATTTCTCACAAAGATACCGTACATAGCCCCAAGACAAACCATACAAAATAGTACAGATCATAGAATGTAATGATTCTCTAACGTAAACATAGAAATTGGTTCAATCCAAATATGTTTCTTCATTACATGACGTTTAATTACAAATAAATTAAATCAAAGCTGTAGATAATATGGTGGTTCTAGCATCTATTTTATAGAAAGACCACACGGATATCAAAATACCATCAAACAAGTTTGAAATACAGTCCTTTTGCCCGACAACGTGAGCAAACAAATTGCAAGTGGCAACATTAAACAAATCTAACATAATTTCAAAAATTAAAAGTTCAATTTAACACAAAACATTATTCTATCACTACAATTTCAAAAATTTAAAGTTAAATATAACATAATTTTAAAAATTTAAAGTTCAATTTAACATAACATTATTTCATCACTACAATTTAAAGCCAAAATACAAGTCAAGTATAATCATTGTTATCTTCATTATGCTGCTGTTGCTGTAGTAACTGTTGGAAATTCTCACTTTGAGATCCTTGATAAGTCATCGAAGGAGAAGAATAATGCAATTGCGAAATATACGATGGGACTGGTTGCTATAATACATAAAAATAAACATCATATTACATTACAGAAATATTAAAATATATGTATTCATTAACGACTTGTAAACAACAACTTACTGTGTGCCAATTATAAGGAAATGACTGATAAATGTTGCTTCCACCGAATTGGGATTGGTACATAGGTACCTAATCAAATAATAAAATATATGTAAAATTCATATAAAAATCTTAAAACTAAAATTTAAATAATTTAATTCTTACATTATAATAGCTCATAGTGCTGTATTGGTTGAGATTTCTGTAAATAGTACTTCCTTCTAGTAGCGTCTACATATGTGCAATCTTATACTTAATTACATATCCTCGAAATAAAAGAAAATTTTAAAAGAAAAAATTCACAAAATTTACCGTGGCTATGTTGGTCCCTTGTGTGGAGATTTCATTAGGCACATGATAAGACGATGGGGCATTTTCTTGTAAATCCTACAAGATTATTAAAGACAATTAAATTAAGACCAAATTAATTAGAAAATAGATATTTATTTTTCATCATACCTTATTTTTTTATGCGGACTTGTTCTTTTGAACGGATTTCTTACGAATCGAATATTCTTTCCTTAGGCAAGGTGGACGGTGTTCAGTGTTAAAAAATGCATATTTATAAAGGAGAAAACCATCATTTTACATTTCAAGTCTTACTAATAACCCTTACTTTTATGTATTTAACCTTCTTGTGATTTAATTACGTGTGTTTTATTTTAATTAAGTATTTTATGTATTTTAGGGGCATTATAGTCATTTCACAATGAAGGAGAGATCAGACGGCAAAACGGACATCACTTTTGAACTCAAAACAGTCAAAAACCTTAGGAGGAGTATAAAAGGAAAGATGGCATTGTTCAAATGTACGGTACTATTCATGTGTACGGTACTATTCATGTGTACGGTACTGTCTACGTTACTGTTCACGACACTATTCACATAGACGGATAGATGACGTGGCATTGATCGATGATGTGGCATTGACTAATGAGGTGTCACGATCCTGTTGGATAAAAATTCTTATGTACTGTTGATGGTGACGTGCCAGCATATCAGTGGACTAAAAATCTCACGTACGGTACATGCATCACACAAGATTATTTTCAACCAAACCACGTCACTGTTCAACCCGGGTCAAACCGTGTTATTGTTCATCCGCGTGGTCAAACCGCGTTACTGTTCATCCGCGTGGTCAAACCGCGTACTGTTGACTAATGACGTGGCACAATCCTGAGCGTCCAAACTGTTTTTAATCCGATGGCCATGATTTACTCCATGTATTTATAAAAAGGAGGGCTCCTCCCCTAATTTGATATCTCTGAATCTATTTTTGGGATCCATTTTTTGTAATTCCTTCTCTATCTTGTATTTTCTACGTATTTTAATAAATTTTTATTTTGCCCTTAGTTCAATTATGAGTAGTTAATTTTCTTTCAAGCTTGGGTTGAATGTGAAGTCTCAACATGTGTCATGAGCTTTATTTGGTAAATTTATTTTCTCTTCCCCTCTAGTTTTTGTGGATGTTTTGACTTCTCGTCGACAAATAATACTAATCTTGTCTAATACCGCCTTGGTTTCACCGGCCCCCTAGTACAAGGTTATTATTATTTGACACGATAAGCCCTTAGCACTATATTGATTAGAGCGTGGTTCATGAGGTGTGGATTCCCCCCTCATGATTTAATTGGCATTAATAAGGATTATTTAGCCCATGATGCATGTTGATACGGATTCAGATACCCAAGTACGTCATTTCAATAGATTTCTCTTCAATTTATTCTCGTCATTTCAATTCTAATTTTAAAATTTATTCTTGTCATTTCAATTCTAATTTTAGGATAATCCAAATCATTTTCACCATAAATCCAACCACCCCATTTACAAAATTAATTATACATATAATTAAAATCCACCTACTCGTGGGATCGACACTCGTCACCATTGATCTATACTATAATAGATTCATGCACTTGCGAGTTCAATAAAATTTATACAACAGATCGCCTTTACGACGTGTCACTACTAGATCATTCAGTGTAAGTTGAACATTGTTGCTGCCACAACTTACTTCGCCAATAATAGTTCTTTCCACACTCTCACTGTTAATTTGTTTGTTGCTGCTACAACTTACTCCACCAGTATTAGTTTTTCCCACACTTTCACAACGAATTTGTTTGGGTAGATCCTTCATTGCTTTCTCAATCCAATCCAACACCGTTTTATAGCTATTTTCATCATCTGAGGTTATGTCATACTTGTTGGTCAGCTATGTATTGTCAAATGTGATGACATCTGTAAAATATTTGTAAGCTGCCCTACTCCACGAATCTGCCCAAAACACATTCTTTAATCGATCCTCTTCATCCAAATCAATGCTAAAAAAAAATCCAGTACATTCTGCTTGCTTTTTCTGGAAGTACTTTAAAAGCGTC
Organism: Citrus trifoliata; assembly: GCA_018350135.1. NCBI lineage: Eukaryota > Viridiplantae > Streptophyta > Magnoliopsida > Sapindales > Rutaceae > Citrus > Citrus trifoliata. The sequence continues at coordinate 153,240 of VKKW01000225.1, read as the reverse complement.
ATAGCATCTCCTTCCTCAAGCTGTAATCGCCTTGTTTTGTCAACAAAATTTCTACAATCTTTTTCTAAGAATGGCACATTTTCATACCTACCAGCTCCAACAACAATAGAATTGAAATTTTAGGCAATTCTAATTCCTGCACAATTATTCATTTCAATTCGCTTTTTAGCGCTTGCACTAATTCTGCAATTGCATGGGAAATACCTAGCTTTGTCTGGACTCAATCCATGGTTGTGTTGAAGATTTAAAGTTCGAAGAACTCATTTTCCATTTTCATTTAGACAACCTTCAATTTTTGCATCACAACCATTTTCACATTCGATTTCGGCTTCAATGCATTAGCATATTTACTTTCTGACTTGCTGCTACGCCCACAAGCAAATGTCGCATATTTTTACAATTTCATCGGTCCCCTTTTTAGTACTTCGAACTTTCACAGGAAACCCCTCTTGTTTACCATAAGTTTTGTAAAATGCAAACATTTCTTCATGATTATCAAATAACATTTCAAGAGCTGGCTCACATTTGTTCGGTTCCACAATTTCATTTACATCGTTAGCTCTTATTTCTTGCAACTCTTTAAATGCATGCTCATTTTCCAAATACTCAATTTCTACAAAATAATTAACATTTGTATTAAGAAAGTTATATAACATTTTTTCCACTAACGAAAATTCCTAACAATTTAAATATATAAAACACATCCACAAATTTTTATAATTTATTCCATTATCTCCAACAATTTAAATTATAATTTAAATTGTTGGAAATAGTGGAATAAATTATAAAATCCTAACAACTTGAATATATAAAACACATCCGGAAATTGTTATAATTTATTCCATTATTTTCAGCAATTTAAATTAAAAAAAATCCTAACATATATAAAACACATTTAGAAATTGTTATAATTTATTCCATTATTTCCAGCCATTTAAATTAAGAAAAATCCTAACATATATAAAACACATTCAGAAATTGTTATAATTTATTTCATTATTTCCAACCATTTAAATTTAAAAAATCCTAACATATATAAAACACATTCAGAAATTATTATAATCTATTTCATTATTTTCAGCCATTTAAATTAAAAAAATCATAACAATTCATAACAATTTAAATATATAAAAAGTAAAAATCTACGAATTTTTACAATTTTAATTAAATATTCTAACCATTTAAATATATAGAACACAATAAAAATTTTATTTGAATGTAGTGAGAGTCACTAACTTACCAATTAATCAGTACTAATTTTATCAAGACCTCTGTTTGTAGATCTAGATCTAACTTCTTCCTTGTGACAACTGAGATGCAGAGACGGAACTGGTGAGATGCAGAGACGGAATTGATTTGAGTTTTTCCTTCCTAAACGCAGATAGCTCACGTAAATGAGAGGTGAGAGATGGAGAGAGACTAAAGATAGAACTCAAAAAGTAATCTCTTTCTTTTCATTAATTTTCTTTTTTTCTTTTGATTATTTTATTTTTTAAACTCAAAAAGTAATAGACAAAAGTTGTTAGTGCAGTTGAAGCAACAGACATTCACGTGCCAATTTTTCTATCGTTCTTTTATCTTTGCGGAGTTCAAATAGCGGAACTCATATATATATATATATAACCCATCATAAATATAAATTGCATATGTTGACTTCATGACGAGTTTTGATAAAGTAATTTTAAAATCCGAATTTCTTACCATCATGATTGAGAAAAATTTCATAAAATCGATCACTGCGAGTGGTGTGGAAGTGTCTTGATGGACAACGAACAAACCGATGCATTTCGCTCGGCCCAGCCCACTGGGCGAAGTAATAAAAAGAGTCGGGCTGGATTTTTGTCATTGATGCAATTTTGTAAAATAGTACAACGTTATTACATGCCCATAAATATTTCATAATGACATTTTATAATTATAATACACGTGTATAACACTACAACCTTAATAAATTAATAACATTAGGATCATGAAAAAATTATTAATTTAGTAAAAATTAGTTAATTGATATTTAATAAATTATTATTCGGACAGGTATGCTTGGTTTGTAAAATATGATCACATTCATGATAATTTTATTTTTTCATAGATTTTTCCTGATTTAGTCTAATATATGCATCAATTATGTTTTATTTTAGTAGTACTTAATTATTTTAAATTGATTGTGATAAAATTCTTATAGGGTTTTTATTTTCTTGTGTTAAAGATGATAGTTCTACTCTAAGTTAGGAATGGCAAAACTCGAGTCCAAACCCAATTATGGTAATGCCCAAACGCGACCTGGATATATTTTTTAAACAACCGGGCTGGTCTTTAAAAGCCCAGCATTAGGCATGATTTTTTAATCTAGATTTTTATTCTTGGATTTTATATTTTATAATATTATATACGTATATTTTTTATACTTTTATAATTTTTAAATTTATTTTAATAAAATTGGACATGGAAAAATAAACTTTACATGTTTAAAATTTTACATAAATGTAATAGATGAGTCAAATGAATATAATTATTTAAAACATTATATATTTTATAATATTTTTCAACAAAATTCGGGTTCCAAGTCGGACCTTAGGCTTATCAGGTGATGCTCGGAACTGGCCCGGTCTCATCCCCAAGGCTGGGTATTACCTGCCTTGTATCACTTAAGTTTGGCCTGAGTGGGTGTTTTTGACACCCCTACTTCAAGTTTTAGATTAATAACAATATATTATAAATCTATAACATATTAAAAAAAAGAAATTGAAAACTTATATGTTCTCGCCTTGTTGAGACTGTCTACTTTAATATCTATGCATGGACATGAGCAGGGTTAGCAATGGGACAAGATGAGCCAAAATTTGTCAATACTAATTTTATCCATCCCAAATAGTAAACCAGAATAAAAAAATGTGTCTCAATCCCTCTCAATTAAAATCCTAAATACCAATTGAGATCCCTAATCGTTCTTGTATCACGTAAGTTTATTATCATATGCTACATATTATGTTATAAACGACATGTCATATGCATATGATCAAGTTAAACGACATGTTATATGCATATGATCAAGTTATCATACTTTTATGGCTGACATGCCATATATCTTTTATTTATCAAACAAACGTATAGTACACATAAAACTAACATGTCAAATCCTTGTGATTCATCAAACCGACTTGTTGTACGTTTTTAAAAACCTAGATTTTAGGATTTTTGAATGTCTCAAATCTCATCATGAACAATGAATCAAGATAAATTGGGTCTCGAGTCCCAACTTAAATAGTAAATTAGGAAAAAATTTCATACTGAATGGGTTGAATTTGGAATCCTGATTGAGATTTGGGAAATTTTGCCAATCCTAAACATGAGAGGCAATAGGTAAAATTTAGAATTCAAAACCAAGAGACAATTTTGAGATATGTGATAAATTTGTGGACTAATTTATAATTTTTCAATAATTCTCATTGCTTAAGTGAAATAGGGTTTGAAGAGATGGTAATCAAGCCTATAGTGCTCTATCATATAATAAATAGTGGATCCTAAAATAGAAGTGGTGGCTGATTAAATTTTATACAAAAAACAATGACATTATTGTACGAATACTCCATCATAGAAGAGGGATGGCAAAAACATTTGACCTGATTTTTAGCCTAATTGATCCCATCTAAAATTTTTAGACTTTCGCCCGAATTTAAAGGTTAAGGGTCACGTTCAGGCTTAAATATTAAGGCCCAATCAAATTCAAGTCAGGTTCGGACCCTACATGCCCCAACTCGAGCTGAACTTACCCTAACATTTAAAAAAATTAATTAATTTTTGTTAATGAGGGTAAATCATAATGAAATAACTTTAAATAATTAAAACATAAAATAATAAAATAGTCAACAGAAAAGTTAAAGTGCAAATTTATAGATTTTCATCTAAGCTATTTTACATTTAGTTAATATTTATTTTCAATAAAAATAAAAATTTGGATATTTACCCAATAGTACACGAATAATGATAAAACCCTAATCAAATTTTATGAGAGAGTGGATCTTTCATATATTAATATAATAAAGAATTACATTATCAATTATGGGTATATTTTTTGAAATTGATTAACTGTTATATTAATTAAATATATTACTTTTTTAATTAGCTTCATTCAATTATTACTACTCTAAAGACTATTACAATAGTCATATCATTATTCTTTTATATTCCAAAAAAAATCTGCAGCTAAATCTGTGTAGGCTATGTCCATTTTTTTGAATTTAAATTATTTAAATATAAAAAACTTAAAAAAATTTGGTCGACCCTGACCTGATTCCCAAAATTCAAACGGCCGGACATTTTGTTAGGGCTCAGGCCCTTCATTTATGTCATGGGCTCGGGCTTGGGCGGCCCATTGGCATCCAACACAAGAGAACACCATTGGGTCGGCCTCCAATACCAGCACAATAGTTCTACTAATTACGAGCGGTTCAAAATTCAAAAAGTTGGAACGAAGGGGTACATTTCTCATTACTTGCCTTCCGCGAATCCCTTCGAAAATTATTATAAAATCAAATATATAACTCTTAACAAACGGATCCGGCACAGGTAGCGAGGGAAGATTATGAACCTAAATCAAATAATTGAGTACTAATTAAGTTCGAACAAAACGAAGCGAAGCAGAAACACACACTTTGACACTGTCACAGAAACAAAACACTTTACACTGTTACAAATTTGTTGAATAGAACAAACAGAATCATTTGTTGTATTGGACAGACAGAATCAATTTCAAATGCAATGCCAGCCGCGGACAAACTCCTAAGCTCGCTGTTCCGTTCAAGTCGCAAAGTATCCGCCGCCGTTAAAAGAACCTCTAACAAGTTAACCTCACGCGCCGCAAGTAGCGACTTTCCTTTGAAACAGTTCGTCTCTGCTATCGACACCGCGAAGGAGGCGGCGGCTGCGTCGTCGTCTCCTTCTGCCGCCGCTAATTCTATCATCAATTCCTCAGCTAAACCTCCCAAACCCACTAGCTCTCCGGCCGAGGACCCCGCCGACGACGACCCCTTCTGGGAGTTAGGGCCCGAGCCGGACCCTGTCCCGAACCCCAATTGTGGTATTTGTTGTTTTGTTGCAAGTTTTGGGGTCTGCAAACACTGTAGCTAAAGTGTTTGCTGAAATGCTTACTTGCACTTGATAGTTAGTGACTGCATTGTTAGCTTCGAAAGCCACATTCCATCAATAAACGTTCATTTACTAGATGTTTGATACCGATTCTAGACTCAATATGTTGTATACATTTCTGGGTATTTGAGAGCTTAATAGGGGAAATTGTTTCTTTATATGCTTTTTTGGCAGCCAATTAGAGTGCAATTAGTTGTTGATTGAATGAATTTTTGGTGTGTTTGATTATAATTTAACGTGTCTGATGCAGATAATTCGCTCAAACAGCTATCTGAGGAGATCCAATCTCTGTTAGTCGGTATGTTTCCGTAAAATTTAGTTTAATGGTGCAAAACAATTTGGTCTTTTACTTAGTTATTAAGAAGTTTGAAATGGGGTATTTTTACTACTAATGATGGTGTCCTAATTGATTGCAAGACTAGTTTTTAGGCACCTATGTACATAGCTTACTAGTTTTTAGTAAGTACTTTTAATTTTACGTTTGGAAAGAAAGATTTTGAAAGTATTGACTTGACAGCATTCACTGTTTTCTTTGAAGATGTAACAGTTGAATGATTTCATTTTGATGAAATTGGGAGTTTCTGTTTTATTGACTGAAATTTTATTTTTTATTTATTTATTTTTATTTGTGTCTGCTGCAGCTGATGATTCAGATAACTCCTCTGATTCAATTGGGTCAAACAACAAAAACCTTTTAGATGTGCTGCAGATGCCATGGCTTTCTACTAGGTCTAATAACAACAATTCACTTCTACGACGAAGAGAAATTTGGCGTGAAAGGAAACAAAAATGGGTATTCAGTAATGGCCAAACTCGTCGTTTTAGCCGGATAGTCAAGATTTGTGCAAATCAATTGGGAACTGAAGCTACTTTTGAAGTATTCGGTAAGATGGGGCGAGAAAATGGTGTGAAAGAACACAATTCATTAATAGGGATTTGTATAGAGAAGGCTAGGGCATGTGATGATGAAGACGTTGCAGTAGAGCAAATTTGCAGGGCTTTTCAAATTTTTAATTCAATGAAGGAGAAGGGGTTTCGGTTAGAAGAGGTAACTTATGGTCCCCTTCTTACATATTTCATTGACATGGGTATGATAGAAGAGTTCCACTTTTTCTGTAATACTATCAACAATGGAGATTCTAGCTCGGTTCCAAGACTTGGTTACTATGAGATGTTGCTTTGGATCAAAGTAAATGATGAAGCAAAGATTCGGGAACTCTGCAAACAAACTGCAGCTGAAGAAGATGGAAACTATCTCTGTTTTCAAGGCATGAGCTGTTATTATGTTTATTAGTATTTTCATTGTTCTTGTCTGGATTTTATCTATTTATGTGACTGTACTTTGTTATTTTGATAATCTAACTCAAAGAAACTGATGGTTGTCAATATGTGCATATATTTATGTTCAAGTTCATATTTTATCCTGAAAAGATTAGGGTATTGATATTAATGTTTATGTTTCTGATATTCTTACTTGCAATAGAAAGTCATTTAATAGCAGAGTTAACTCTACTCATTTTGCATGACCAAGGCCTTACAAGATCCAACCCTTGAATTGCAGAGAACTACCTGTTAGCTCTTTGCGAAAGTGACCGGAAGACTGACATTTTGCAACTTTTGGAGACTATAGACATAAGAAAAATTTCATTGCTGGACCATTTGGCAAGTATTTTTAAATCATTAGGGCGGTTGCTACTGGAGTCCGATGCAGAGAAGTACATATTGGCTTTCAAAACATCTGGTATTTTCTTTGTAACCTTTTGCTGATTGTACTTTTATTTGTCTTGTTGCAGAAACTCCATTGGTAATATCACTTATAAAGGCTTAATAGTACAGCGTGGGAAGTGTAAAGAGCTAATAGATCTATTGTAGGAAAGCAGATTGCAGGAGCAGGTCTTCTGCTACTGTAAGCAACAAAATGTTGATGTAGAAACGAAATCACACTACCAACATGCTTGGTTATAAGGATTTTGGATGCTTCAAATATAGTACCTTTAACTTAAAAGAACTAAGGCTTTGTACCTAGGAGCAGAAATAAAAATAAAAAGAGCTTCATATTATACAGTAGAAAGTTGAATGGATTCTTCAGTCATCATTACCTCCAGAACACAGAGAATCTGATCTCATAACAATTTGTAGGCCAGTAAGCTTGACACCAAGTACACTTGGTAGGAAAAAGTTTTGCAAGTCAAAAGACCTGCAAAATTCACCAATTTAATTCAGCTGCTGGGCTAGATTTAATTCAACTGTCCCGAGTTTATAATTACAAAAATTATTATGTGATAGAATAAATCAGCAGCATCCATTGTTTTTGCTAACTAAATGAGTGTGAGATATATAATCTATTTTCTGAGTTGTTTTGGCGTTGGCATCTGGGCAATACTTAATTGTATGCAGTGTTTTGAAATTTTTCTCTTCTTTGCTTGTTCTTTGGAGTCCTTTTGATTTTTGGGTGACTTATCCTGATGGAGACACATCTGAATCTGAAGACCTATATTCTTTAAAACAAAGTATAGATTTTTTTTTTTGAACAAATATCATTATATCATTCACATTTATGATTTTAATATTCTTGCCTTTTTTTTTCCCTCTCTTTTATCTGTGGTATTCAAGTACACAAAGATCCACAATTCTAAAGCAATAATGTTGAAGAGAAAACCGTTACAAAGTTGGACAGGAAGTCCACATGGGACAGCTAAAGCTATCCTATCTTATCTATGAATAGGGAGACTATATTAGGCTATATTTATTATTTGGGTTATTATGTTAAGATTAATGATCTTCTGCACAACTAATTATGTCTACTTCGCTCTACATCGGCTCTTCTAACATAATAATGCCATTTCTTCCATATGTACTTTTTATTTGAAGTACGTTTCAGAAAATTTTATGTACTTTTGGAATCTGTGATAGATAAAGTGTGTGTAAGAAATGATGGAAGAGTTGAAATTTGTGGAATCTGTAATAGACGGATATTGTTTAAGAATACTAAGCATGCACTTGTTCTTAATTGTTTTGGAATCTATAATTGATGGATGGATATTGTCTGAGATATGATGGAAGACTTAACTTTTTGGAATTTGAAATGATGGAAATTATGTCATATATGATGGAAGACTAAGCATGCATTTGTTCTTAACTGTTTTTTGCAATCTGTGCTTGTTAAAATTGCAGATGATGGAGCAAAGAATGCCTCGTATCTTATCGTTAGTTACGTTACTGGCATTCCAAATTTAGAGGTGAGGAACTTCTCATGAATGCTGTAGTTAATGTCCAAGAGTCCATGATTGGACCCGCTGTTCCCCTTGCAGTTTGATTTCTTTTAGAAATCATTGTACTTTTTATGTTCTGTTAACTTCTTGCTTTAGTTATTGGCATATTATAGTAAAATGATTTTCTGGATATTCTGAGCTGTTTGATGTAGGAGGTATGGTATGCTAAGACAAAAGGAAAAGTACTTCTTTCCTGTGTTATTCATGGGGTACTGTAGCCGGGTTCTTATAGCAGTACTTTGGCTGCCGGAGCATGAAAGACTTCTGCATCATAAAAAAAAAAAAAAGAAGATTGTTAATTTGAAGAGTTTGGTGACATCCGAAGGTGTTATTTAGTTAATGACTCTTGTTTGATGCCTAAGCAAATGTCACAAATAATGAAACCAGCTTTTGTGTATATGTTTTAATGCAAGATTTTCTTTTCTCTTTTTGAGGTATCTTTAAACTTATTGTTGTGATTGAAGGTTGAAGATATTTTTTCAAAATTCAAAGGCATGCATGCCAAGTTGCAGATCACACCTTCATCTGCCTCCTACGAGAAGCTCATTACTTATAGTTGTGACTTATTGAAGGTACAAACCCCTTTCCCCCCCCAACAAAAAAAAGTAAGTATGAGAAAATTTGACCAATTAAAGATATTAGATTGAAAGGTTCGAGAGATCTAACACTGTTTTTTGGAGTTGAAGGTGTTGTGTGAATTATTAAACATGGCTTGCCGTCTCTCATTTTGAAATCTAATTTCTTAATCATATGGTGTTCGGATTTTTATTTCTAAATTACAGTCTGACTGATAATTTGATTCATCTCTATTTAGGTGCATGTGGCTCTTGACGTGGTTGAGCAAATGGTTCAAGGTGAATTGGTACCATCTACAGAGACAATAAATTCAATATTGCATGCTTGTGAAGAGAGCTATGAGTTTAATTTGGTATGTGGGCTTGACATTTTTGTTTTTCAATTGCTAGTGTATTATCTGGTATTTGGAATAAGCACCTCAGACTTCAAGATGATAGATTGCATCAGTAACGTTTTAACATGTTTTTAATGTCTAAATTTGCTGATAATGTACTCAATGATTACATACTAGGTTAATGAACTAATGAAGAGATCACGCCAAACAAATCATTTGGTGGTTTTGATCTTCTTTATTTTTACACCCATTTCTAGATACAGATAATGAATATGCTGGAAAATGAACTTGTATTAAATTCCTTCTATTAATGTAATTGAGTTCCTTGACCATCAAAATGCTGAAAAATAACATACTCGCTTTGTGAAGCAGGCATTTGTCCTAAATTTCCTAGTGCTTTTTGCAGCTGGTGTGTCAATGTCAGTAAATTAATTGACTTAGCTAAGGCTCTTGTCATTACAGATTTGATATATATACATTTTCAGTTCAATGTCATTGTAGTTCCAAACTCTGTGAATCCATTCGCTTGAAAAAGTTTCATATCATGGCTATGTTCTTAACTAGAAATGCATCAATTTTTTATTTTCATTTTCTTTGGGGAACTAACAGATCATAAAGAAGACATCCTCCATAAATGTTGGAACACTAGAGTCAATGTTCTGACAAGATTAGAGCTGGATACTATGTGGGTAATTGAATTTTGAATAGTTTGTTTAGCTGTTGAAAATGATAATCTGATGGTCCAAAATTAAAGCTCTTCACCAGTTTTTGATTTAAAAAGCTTTTATATTGACTGAACTGATGGCAAGGAGATGCTGAACTACAGGCAACAATAATTTATGGCATTTGTTCTATGTTACATAGTAGATGGATCAATATGGTCGAGGGATGCAAGTGGAAACGTGTAATGCCACTTACCTGGGATATGGGATACTGGATTATCTTATTCACCTTTCATGCATTTCTTTTTTAGAAGTTAGAATGTAAAAATGCAGTTTGGAGTTAAAACTTATATCGTTATGGATATTTGTGCAAAATCTTCGTAATCCTTTTTATAAATAATTATATTACTTCTTATAATGCATCTCTAGAAGAAAAAATAAAAATAATAAATAGACGAAGTTGGAATGGGTGTGAATCCACCATGTTTAGAACTGAGTGCGTCCTGAACTTAGTTAATTGGAGCAGTAGTGGATTCTGATACCCGTCTTATTGGTCTGCTTGTTGCTATAGCTTAGATCTCAACTGGTGCATAACACTGATCTGGATAAGATGAGTTGGCATGGAACTAGGATTGCTGCAAATATTGACTCGATTTCTATATAATGTAATTTTAGTAACATTAGGTTTTTTTTTTATCAGATTAGCTATATGAATTGATGCATTAATCCTTGCTGTTTCATTCACTATCCATTGGACTAGAATATAGTCTGTTGTTCTTTGTTTTCTTCTTCCTCCTTTTTCACCCTTACTTCTTTTTAAGGTTCGGCGAATCTACCCGATGATCTGCCACCATAACTTGAAGCCAAATAGTGAGACCTTCAGGAGCATGATCAGTTTAAACGTGAAAATAAAAGATGTAAGTTGCATGTCCTTGAATTTCCTGCTCCATTTTTTTTTTTGGAAAAATTTTATTTATATTTGTTTTGCTATCTCTTTTAATTTATTGCCTTATACTAAAGTTACATTTCATGTGGTAGAAAAGTAGACCTGATACCATTTCATCTTGATGTTTCTCTTCTTTCAATGCAGTTTGACAGTGCATATAGTTTGCTTGATGATTTGAAGGAAATGAATTTGATGCCAACTGCCAGCATGTACAATGCTATAATGGCAGGTTATTTTCGAAAGGTGATTTCAGTACCCTTGTATTATGCCCAAGCTCTTCTGTTTTCAGTTTTCTGATTTTTCTTTGATTGTTTGTTTTGACTTACTATATTGCTAAATGATCTGTAGAAAGACGTCCAAGGTGCTTTAATGGTACTCAAAGAAATGGAACAAGCCAATGTGAAACCAGATTCTCAAACTTTCAGCTATCTGATTCACAATTGTAGCAATGAAGAAGATATTATAAAGGTAGTTTGAAAATATTGTTTGTCAAAGAAAACAATTTTATTTTCCCAGTTTATGCAAAGTATGGATTCACAATTAGTGATGAAATACCATGGTTATTTGCTTGTAGTATTATGAACAACTAAAGTCTGCTGGTGGTCAAATTACAAAGTACGTCTTCATGGCACTTATTAATGCATACACAACTTGTGGAGAGTTTGAGAAGGCAAGACAGGTAAGCTTGCATAATATTCCATGTTGCATTATCGTCTACTTGATTTGCTTCTTCAACTGAGAAGGGAGATGGGCAAGAGGTTATTGCAAGAGGTTATCCATGAATATAAAAATTACTCATTGTAATTGATATATGAAACTATCTGCGTGATTTTGATTTCTGTTAACTAAGGAGAAGAATAAATATCTTTTCTTATTTTTCAGTTCTTCTTTCCGTCAGTACAATAGGGTTAATTTATAGGACTAAACATTCCTAATTTAACTTCCTAATTTCTGGAAATATACAAATTAGTAATAGCTGTACAAATCAGACAAATTAGACAACTAATCCTAGAAATCAGGAATGTCAACTAATCTAATCTTTCCATATTTTCTACACTACTCAAGTTGGTGCATAGATATTAATCATGCCCAACTTGTCAATGAAAGATTCAAACTTTGGCCTGAAGTGTCCCTTGATAAGAACATCTGCTGTTTGTTGCTCTGAAGGGATGAACGGCATACGTATAACTCCATTCTCCAGCTTTTCTTTAATAAAATGCCTATCAATCTCAATGTGCTTTGTACGATCATGCTGAACAGGATTATTTGCAATGCTTATTGCTGATTTATTATCACCGAACAGTCTCATAGGTGCTTCAATATCTAATTTCAGTTCTCCAAGAACTCTTTTAATCCATAACACCTCGCAAACTCCATTTGCCATGGCCCTAAACTCAGCTTCAGTACTACTCCTGGCAACCACGTTTTGTTTTTTGCTTCGCCAAGTAATTAAATTTCCACATAAGAACGTACAGTAACCAGATGTTGATCTTCTATCTGAAATTGAACCTGCCCAGTCTGCATCTGTGAAGACTTCTACACTCCTTTGATCAGTCTTCTTAAATAATAACCCTCTTCCAGGTGTACTCTTTAAGTACCTGAGAATCTTGTGAACTGCCTCCAAATGTTCCACATAGGGTGAGTGCATATATTGACTTACAACACTAATGGCAAAGGCAATATTAGGTCTTGTGTGAGATAAATAAATGATTTTCCCTACAAGACGTTGATATTTACCTTTATCAACTAGAACTCCATTAGAAACCTCTCCTATCTTCTGATTAGGATCCACGGGCGTATCACTTGGTCTGCAACCACTCATTCCTGTCTCCTCTAGCAAGTCCAGAACATACTTTCTTTGTGACACATAAATTCTCATTCTAGATCTTGCAACTTCCATACCTAGGAAATAGCGTAAGGGACCCAAATCCTTAGTTTCAAATTCTGATGCCAGGTGCTTCTTCAGCCTACTCATCTCATCACCATCGCTTCCAGTAAGTATTATGTCATCTACGTATACAATCAAGACAGCCATTTTTCCACCATCTGTGTGTTTCATGAACATTGTATGATCAAATTGTTCTTGACTATATCCTTCTTTTCTAACAAACCTGGTAAATCTCTCGAACCAAGCACGAGGAGACTGCTTCAGTCCATAAAGGGATTTCTTCAATTTACACACCTTTCCTCCAAACTTGTCTTCAAAACCAGGGGGCGCACCCATATATACTTCCTCTTCCAATTTTCCATTGAGAAACGCATTTTTAACATCCAATTGAAACAATGGCCACTCCAAATTAATAGCTACAGAGAGTAGTATTCGAATGGTATTTAGTTTGGCTACGAGAGCAAATGTCTCTTGATAATCAACTCGAGGTTTGTGTGAATCCTTTTGCTACTAACCTTACTTTTTAGCATTCCAAGGATCCATCTGAGTTGTAGGTCACAGTGAAAATCCACTTACAACCAACAATCAATTTTCCTTTAGGCAAATAAATCATCTCCCACGTTCTGTTTTTTTCTAGAGCCTCCATTTCTTCACGAACAGCTTTCTTCCATTCAGGAACCTTTAGCGCTTCCTGTATAGACTTAGGTATATCCACACTTGACAATTGTGAGACAAAAGTATGATAAGATGATGACAGGTTCTTATAAGACACAGAATTGGAAGGGGATGTTGAGTACATGATCTAATTCGTTTCCTAAGAGCAATGGGAAGATCTAGAGGGTCAGAATGTGCTTGTGGGATAGATAAGGACTCAGACTCTATAAATTTAGAGATTGTACCTGGGTTTTCAAAATCAATGTTTTTCGGATCTGGAATTGGATCAGATTCATGGCGTTGAGGAAGTATCACTGCATCTTTCTTACTTTGAATCCATTTCTCCTTAGTGTAAGTTTTCCCGAACAATCTCTCATCATTGAAGCGTGTCTCGCCTATTATCGTAGTGTCAGTTTTATGTTCAGGCACTAAGGTAATCCTCCTATCCTCCTTATTCAAGGTATTAGGATTAAAAATTTCAGTTTCAATATTTGCCCCACCATTAGTATTCATGTCAAGCTCAAACACCGAGTCTTCATTTCCTTTCCCCCCCTGAAGAGGAGGATTAAAAAAACTTTGAGACTCAAAGAAGGTAACATCCATCGTGACAAAATATTTTTGTTTGTTAGGATCAAAACATTTATACCCTTTTTGAGTAGGAGAATAGCCCAGAAAAACACATTTTACAGCCCTTGGATCTAGTTTATCCCTATTATGATTGTGTATATGTACAAAGGCAACACATCCAAAGACCTTTAAAGGTAAATCTGAAGTCAAACGTGTCATTGGAAAGAATTTTTTAAAAACGGTCAATGGTGGCTGAAAGTTCAAAACTCTTGATGGCATCCTATTAATAAGATATGTAGCAGTAAGAATTGCTTCCCCCCATAAGTATTTAGGAACTTTAGTGGTGAACATTAAAGACCTAGCTACTTCTAGGAGGTGCTTATTTTTTCGTTCTGCTATTCCGTTTTGTTGAGGAGTGTCATTACAAGAGCTGTGATGAACAATTCCTTTTTCTAAGAAAAACGACCCCAATATTTTATTAAAGTATTCGTTCCCATTGTCACTTCGAAACACTTGAATTTTTGTTTGAAATTGTGTTTCAACCATATTATAAAAGTTTTAAAAAAATATTCTGCTTCAGATTTTTCTGAGTAGATAGACCCAAGTTAGGCGTGTATGGTCATCAATAAATGTTATAAACCATCTTTTTCCAGAATTGGTGAATGTCCTAGAGAGACCCCACACATCACTATGAATAAGGGTAAAAGGCTTGGATGCTTTATATGGTTGAATAAGAAAAGATGCATGATGATGTTTAGCTAACTGACAAATATCGCATTGAAAAGACAATAAAAGTTTATTATGAAATAAGTTTGGAAACAAATGTTTTAAATAAAAAAAGCTAGGATGGCCTAACCTACGGTACCATAACATTATGTTATCATCAGTAGAACTAAAGCATGCTCCGAGATTCGAAATTTTCTATTGCTGATACATAGAGTTCCCATCATCAAAGTAATAGAGACCGCCATACTCTCTAGCATTGCCAATCATCCTCTCTGTATCCAGTTCCTGAAATTTACAACAATTTGGAAGAAATTTAGCACAACACTTTAAATCACGAGTTATTTTACTTACAGACAAAAGATTACAAGAGAGATTGGGAATATGAAGGACATCGTGAAGAACGAGAGTATTAGAGATAACAATTGACCCTTTCCCAGCAATTGCCGAGAGTGAGCCATCAGCAATCTTAATTTTTTGATTGCCTGCACAAGGACTATAGAAAGAAAATAATTTAGAGCATCCAGTCATATGATCGGTGGCACCTGAATCTATTATCCATGGACAAAGAGGAATAGTGGACACATTAAAGACAACAGATTGATAAGTACCTTTTTGGGCTAAGGAACAAGAAGAAGATACTGGATTAGTCACTTGTGTGAACTGAAAAAATTTATACAGTTATTCTAACTGTTCCTTATTGAATAAAGGTGTCGTAGCTGTAGTTGCAGTGTTTCCATTCTCCTCAGTGGCTGAGTGGAAGGCCTTTGAGTCACGGTTTGACTAACTAAAATTTCGTGGCTTCCAATTAGGAGGTTTTCCGTGTAAATCCCAGCAAGTCTCCCTAGTGTGACGTGGTTTGTGGCAGTGATCACACCACACCTTTTCTCCTTTCTTGTTCTGCCGTGCCTGGTATGGGGAATTATTGTGATTAGTCCCTGTCATTAGGGTTGAAACTTCTGGAGCAGATACAGTTTTTTCTCCTAACATCACTTTGCGTCGACCTTCCTCTCGTCGTACTTCTGAAAATACTTCCCGAATTGATGGCAAAGGAATTCTGCCAAGAATCCGGCCTCTCACTTCATCAAGGCTCTTATTCAAACCTGCCAAAAATTCATAAACACGATCATATTCAATTCGTTTTAAATAACGAACACTATCTGTCATACAAGCCCAATCATCTTCATAGCAGAGATCAAGTTCCTGCCATAAGGCCTTCATCTCATTGTAATACTCAGAAACAACACGATCACCTTGCCTAGTCTGCCATAGTCTTGTTTTCAATTCAAAAATCTGTGATGAATTTTTTAGATCAGAATACGTTTCTCGGACTGCATCCCATACATCCTTTGCGGTGGGAAGAAACAAATACGTCCTCCCAATAGAAACCTCCATGGAATTGATCAATGAGGACATAACTAGGGAATTTTCCAACTTCCAAGTCTTCCATGTTGGATCAGTTTTTTCCGGCTCCTTCGTCTCACCGGTGATGTAGCCAAGTCTACCCTTGCCATCGACCACCAACTTAATGGATTGCGCCCATTCTAGATAGTTCTTACCGTTCAATTTGTGACCTGTTAATTGCATGGGAAAACTCTCACTTTCGTTCAAGTTTCCAGATCCCGACGGAAGAAACTCCCCTGCGTCAATTCCAGTAGATGTAGCAATGGAATTGGTATCACTAGTTAATGTAACCCCAGGCATGGTGTTTTGCGCCATTACAACAAAACAATGAACAGATCCGTATGGGAGTTAAGCCAGGCTTAATTCTGTCATAGCTCTGATACCATGTTAACAGAGGAGAAGAATAAATATCTTTTCTTATTTTTCAGTTCTTCTTTCCGTCAGTACAATAGGGTTAATTTATAGGACTACACATTCCTAATTTAACTTCCTAATTTCTGGAAATATACAAATTAGTAATAGCTGTACAAATCAAACAAATTAGACAACTAATCCTAGAAATCAGGAATGTCAACTAATCTAATCTTTCCATATTTTCTACAATTTCTTTATTGGATTTTAGGATAAAACATCTGTTTTCATATTGTTGTTAGATCTTTGGTTGTCGTGAAATTTTCTAGATTTGATTTGAGAAGTATTATTCTGGCTAGTAATATATGGCTAGTAATGAGATTTAAGAACATTGACCTTCTAATTAATTCTATAGATCTTGAAATACATTTTGACATTCTTGATTTATTTCATTTGCAAGTAGCCCAATTGCATGGTGTATCTCGTTCAAATTATGTATTTGAAACTTTTCAATTAGATTAGGTGACCTGAAAATAATGGGGAGAGCTTAAGAATTTTATTGGTTAGATTGTCATATTTCCCACCCATCCATGTTCATCTTTTACTGGATTCCCCCTGCTCTTTTTCTACAAACCGTTTCTAAGTTCTCGTCATGCCCTTCACCTCTCCCGTCCCCTGATTAGTCATACCTCTTTTTAAAATGGCTTTACTTCTTTAAGTAATGTTTATATCATGACGCTGCAAACATAATAATGATGGAATGGCAATTAACTAATCTCAAGACTTTAAGCTCTTTCAGTCTACAGACTAAATAATCATCTTCCAACTAACAACCACACCATCCCACTATCCCCACCACCTCCACCAAAAACAACCAACCTTGACCCCGGTAAAAGCAGAAAAGAAAGCCCAGGAAGTAAGGGATGTAAAATTCCTTTTAGGACACCTTGGTAATATATTAATCGTCTTCTTATGATTCTTGACATGTCACTAAGCATGCCGGAAAATTAGAACATAATAGATTTTGGTTTTTTCTGTTTAATGTTTTCATTTGTATGTTATGCTTATTGATTGATATGACATGTTTTCCTTCATGATCTGATAGATTCTTCTTTTTCTGGTAGGTGGTCTTAGATGCAGAGATACCAGTTAAAAGCCGAAGTGAAGTCAAAAGTGTACTTGTCTCAGCTCTTGCATCACATGGACGAACATCTGATGCCATCATCGTCTATGAAGAAATCAAGGAAGCAGGATGTAATTTGGAGCCTAGAGCAGTCATAGCTCTTATTGTAAGTTTTGCAGAGATATGTTTATTATTCTATATTTTGTCATCAGAATCACATCTTCTATTCCTCTCTTAGGAGCATCTCAACTCTGAAGGAGAGTTAAATAGATTGATTCAGTTACTGGAGGAAGTGCATGATCCAGACTATTGGATGGATGGTTGCTGCAGACTTATCTTGCACTGTGTTCGATTTAAGCAATTAAGGTTCGTTGAGAATATAAATAATTTTTTTTTCCCTTTTTCCCTTCAAAAGATTATCCACATTTCCCAGTTTGCTTATGCTGAACATTTTTCCCCCCTATTTCATTCTAGTTCCGCCACTGATTTGCTTAAGCAACTTAAGGATAAATTCAAGGATGATGAAATGGCTATGGAATATCATTTTTCCGAGGTTTGTTCTTGCTCTTGGGCCGGCGCAAATATAGTATATAAACAGCTTGCTAAAAAATGCATCTTGTCCGTTAGAATTATTGTGGTTGATTGAAGGCATTCATAGCAGTAAATATTTGCTGTGTATGTTTCCAAATGTATTCATATGTATTCACGTTTGCTTATTTAGAATACTATAACTTGGTATTCATTGTAAATTCATTGCATAATTACGAACAGATTTAATGAACCTTCTCTTTTGCCCTTTGGTTATTACAACCAATAGATATTCTGCCAAATTGCCCAAACGGACCCACCCGATGTACAGATTGGCTTGGACTTGCTTCAGTTCATTAAGGATGAACTTGGCCTGCCGCCATCGCGAAAATGTTTTGATTTTCTCCTCGGGGCATGTGTGAATGCCAGAGATTTGAAGAGGGCTCACTTGATATGGAAGGAATACGAGAATGCTGGTCTGCCCTATAATGTTTTGAGTTATTTATGGTAATTGATGCTCGTCCTGGTTCTTATATTTACTTTTCCTGGTTATCCCTCAGTGAAAATAACTTTGATTACAAGAAATAGGGAGGTGATCTTTCACCCTAACTTCTGATTGGATCTTGTTATTGAATTATTTGCAGGATGTACAAGGCCTTTTTGGCTTCAGGCAATTGTAAATCTGCAAATAAACTACTGAGTAAAATGCCCAAAGATGATCCCCATGTTCGATTTGTCATTCAAGCATGTAAGCAAACTTACACAATCCCCTCCTGCAAAAGGAAAGGGGGTTTGAAAAAGATAGACACACTCCTCCTGCATAAGGAAAGGAGGTGAAAAAGATTGAGACTGTGACACAATTTTTACTGTACAGATCAAGAAAAAGAGGAGCTTTCAATTTTTGTCGTCTTCATTCAACCAAGGACATTGTATACGGACAATACATTGTAGACAATACAATACATTGTAGTGCATCAATTAATCAATTAATAAATCTTTTGAAAATGTCATCTTTGGCAGTGGATTATGCAACCTTCATAAGAAGATTGCTTTGATACACAAACATATGGAAGATGAATTTACAATATGTGTCTGTTATTTTGTCAGAAGGAATTAGCAACAAGTATGGCTTGCCTACAGCGAGCCTTAGCCTGTTCAAGCCTCTCGCTCAAAGTCTCTTCTTTAACAGCAGCTTTCACCATAGCCAAGTCCATCTCCATCAACCTCAAAACCCTAGACAACTCGGTCACCATTCTCTCCTCCACTTTCCCTTCATCTCTCAACACCTCTGCTTCTTCTCTTGCTCTCTCTGCAACTAACTCTCCAACTTTTGCCAAAAGCGCAGTCGACCCGTAGTCTCTCTCCATCAACCCTTGTAACTTCTCCAAGAAGTCCATTATCACAAACCCTATTGGCTTCTCTAAGCTTATCTCTTTGGTTCTTTTCCAACCAACTTCAAAGTTTGGCGGTTCTGGTTTCACAAGGCCGGTTCTTGCTCTTCTTTCACGTAGGATCTCCGATTTTCTTCGCTTTTCGATGGGAAATGTTTCTGAGCTTTCTGTTGCAATGGAGTTTGGAGATGGAGAAGGGAAACTTTCATCTTCAGGCTGAGCTGGGACTGGAGTTGAGTTGTTTGAAGTGTTGCTGCATTTGATGCTATTGTAGCTTCTCTGTGATGGGTTTCTGCTGGTTTGATTTTTTGAGGTGAAATGGTTAAAGAGAGGGCAGTTTGGTTGAGAGAGGAAGGGAAAGAATGTGGCAGCCATGAATGTTTTGAGCTCAAGCAAGAAGATAAGATCAATTATATTTGTTTACATGCTGTTGATAGTTTCAGATGAAGTAAAGAAAAAGAACACTTGTTATGCAAAATATCTATATCAAGAATTAGTCAACTACTGAATTTTGGTTTTATTTTGGCAAATGGCCTTAAAAATTAAATCTACATTAAAATTTACTGTACGACACGTGGTTTGTAAATTGATCAAAATATATGACTAGTCGTGTAAAAATTGACAAAACAGATGACATATCATGTGATTTTCAGTCCGCAGAAAAATTTGTATGACCTGCCGTTTATAAAGATGTCATATAGTTGACAATACGTACAATTTATTAAATGGACATGACAAGTCGTTTGTATTTTCTGCTTACAGATGCCATGAAAGTTTTTTCTTTTTAAACCTTTCCCAACCCAGGAGAAAACGTCGGTAGTATGAGCTTATCGTTTATAAATTATGACGTAGATGATATGTCGGAAAATTTTTCATAATTAACTTTATATCAAAGGCAAACATTGCTTTACAAAAATATCCCCAGAACACATCGACGAAACGCTTCAGTGGTTTTCTTGCATAGGTTGCGCAGTGACGGGTGCTAACGGGCGCAGGATGGCGAGGACTGCGATCGGCTGCGAGCCACTGGTAGGATCACTAACGCCGTCGAAAAAACGCGAGTACAGAGTCACTAATAAGCTCCAAGAAGGCAAGCGTCCTTTGTACGCCGTCGTTTTCAACTTCATCGACTCCCGCTACTTCAACGTCTTCGCCACCGTCGGTGGAAATCGCGTAACTTTTCTTCATTTTGTATTTCTTTTTATTGTTGTTTTAAGTAGCCTTTGCGTTTTTTATTATAAAAACTATTCATTTGTCGGCGTTAAATTAATGTATTCACTATTCAAGCTTGTTTGAGGTCTAATTAGAGTTAATTATTCTTCATTAGGTTTGAATAAAAACATTAAAAGAAAAAAAAATTTGCCGTTCAAAGCTTTAAAATTTTATTGATTTTTCTTTCCAGAAACTTGTTTAGCCAAATAGTGCTTTAAAAATGGCAGTTTGGAATTTAATTTATTTATTTGTGAAATTGTTGCTTGATGTTATCACAGGTAACTGTATACCAATGTCTTGAGGGGGGTGTTATTGCAGCATTGCAGTCTTATGTTGATGAAGATGTAAGAGGATTCACCACTCATTGAACTGATTTTATTGAATTGAGCTCTAGTTTAGTGCAGATGTGTGAGTTTGGAAAATATTATTTAAAGAACAATTGGGAATTCCATGTGCTATGTAGATCAGAAGGAAGAGTCATTTTATACTGTGAGCTGGGCTTGCAATGTGGATGGGATCCCCTTCTTAGTGGCAGGAGGCATCAATGGTATCATCCGAGTAATTGATGTCAGTAATGAGAAACTTCACAAGGTAGAGATTGTTATTTTAAGCATCCTAGCTTGAGAAGTGCTTCTTGGCAGCTTCTGTAGTCACTTAAAAATTGTAGTCTATCGGAAATGGGGAACTGAACAATAATGGTTATATATATATATATATATATATTTCACTCTCTAAAGTATTTATAATGTGAAGGCATATCTTAGAAATGTCTTCATGTGCATGATAAATGTCCATCCGATAATGAATTTTCTGATTTATCCTTCTTCTGTCTAACTACATGCTCCCGTATGTGCAGAGTTTTGTTGGCCATGGGGATTCAATAAATGAAATCAGGACCCAGCCACTGAAACCCTCACTTGTGGTGTCTGCAAGCAAAGTAATTATTATTAGTAGTTTGTCTTTAATATGTTTGTTTTTGTTTATTAGATCTAATTGTTTAAGAGTTGGCCAGGATGAATCAGTTCGTCTCTGGAATGTGCAAACTGGAATATGCATTTTGATATTTGCTGGTGCTGGGGGTCACCGTAATGAAGTTTTGAGCGTGGTAAGCATAATATAATTATGTTCTATTATTATTTCTCTTTTAGATTTAATAGATTACAGAAATCATTAGCCAATGGTACTGTTGCTGTCCCGCAGGACTTTCATCCTTCAGATATCTATCGCATTGCAAGTTGTGGCATGGACAACACTGTCAAGATTTGGTCAATGAAAGGTCAGTATACTTTATAGTTTAAACTAATTGTTGTTTTGTAGTAGTCTTCTAAGCATATGATGGGGTTATTACATTCAGCTAGAACTCTGGATTTTTTATTTTTTTTTTTGTGTTGTGTGGTGGGTGGATTCTGAACACTTGAAACACATGTATGAAGATTATTCCCTATCATTATCTGTACTCTTTACTTGGCATTTATATTTCTATATGATGGATCACAAAGTCCAGTCAAATTTGAGGTTTTAGTCATCATGAATTGGAGGAGGCCTTTTCCTTAAGAATGTATCTTTTTTCCTTATCGTTCTATCTGCAGAAATTTTTTGATCATTTATGTTGCCAAGATCTAGAAAGATGTATTTGAGTATTTCATCTGAGAATTTGGGTGGTTATGGGGATGGTTGGGATAGGTCCAGGATCCTTATACTACGAATATGCTTTGATTAAACGGTCAGGCAGGCAGGACATATGTCCTACTTACAGTTAAGCATACATCATTCAATTATCAATGCTAATTTTTTTCTTATTTGCCTTTCTGAGAACCTTCTTGCAGAGTTCTGGACATATGTAGAGAAATCATTCACATGGACAGATCTTCCTTCAAAATTTCCCACAAAATATGTACAATTCCCTGTAAGTTTAGTTTCATTTTTCCTTTCACTTTTAATACATAAGAAATGGGCATGTGTGTAAGATGACTCTTGTCTTTTTCAGGTCTTCATAGCATCAGTTCATTCAAATTATGTTGACTGTAATCGGTGGCTTGGTGATTTTATTTTATCAAAGGTGAAGTTGGTCAATCTCTTTTAGAGTGACTTGATTAAACTAAAATTAGAGTGGATGATGATATTTGGTCATACTTGGTGTTTTTGTTGTCTTTTAACTATTGTACCTATGCTTACTTGGACATTGACTCCAGGCATATTCTGTGCATATGGTTTTCTTAGAATTCAGGAATTCCTACTCTGTCTATTCTTACATTTTTAGTGGTCTCGTTTGCATGATTGCAGAGTGTGGACAATGAAATTGTATTGTGGGAACCAAAAATGAAGGAACAGTCACCGGGGGAGGTTAGAAGACCTTAGTACTTTTGCTTTAGAGTCTATCTATTTTTGTAATTTAATAGCAATTTTGTACTGATGCAACTTTTTTTCTTTTTTTAATATTTTTACTTTTATTTACTATACAATGCTTGTTTATGTTGACCACTTGGAATCCATTTCATTAATTTTTGCTGTTATGAATTTTTTTTTTTTGGGTGTTTCCCGCTTAGGGTACAGCTGACATACTTCAGAAATACCCTGTCCCAGAGTGTGATATCTGGTTCATCAAGTTTTCCTATGATTTTCATTACAATGCAGCTGCCATAGGTATTGTTAGGCTTTAGTTGTTCTCTCTGTGGTCTTTATTGTATGCATGTACTCAGATGCATCTTATTGGTGCAACTGCACATTGAATTTTGCATAAATACTTGTGAAATTCAATAGTATATGCACATGAGCTTTATATTCTCGAAGATATTGTGTTGCTGAAATCAACTCTCGGTGCTTTGACTGCTAGGGAATAGAGAAGGGAAGATTTTTGTTTGGGAGCTACAAAGTAGCCCCCCTGTTCTAATTGCAAGGTTGGTATGCTTTTCCCTGCATGTCAAATACAACCCGCAATCTGTATATTGATGGCCTTACATCCTATTATACATTTCAGGCTGTCTCATGCTCAGTCAAAATCTCCCATTAGACAGACTGCCATGTCCTATGATGGAAGGTAACTTGAACATACGGTTTTCCTTAAGAAAATCTTGGGTGCTCTTGGTGCATTGCTCATTTCCCATTCACTTTTTGTGATGTGTCTTTCAACCAATCAAGAAAATGGCGATATACACATGGTACAAAGTAAATGGAAGGGAGAAATGCTCTGGAAACACCCAAACACAACTCTGTCCTCTTCTAATGTGTTATGATGTTATTATTAATGCTAAACAAACTCATTTGCCACAAATAACTTATTTTTTCTTTGCTGCAGCACCATTCTCAGCTGTTGTGAGGATGGAGCAATATGGCGCTGGGATGCTATACCGACTTAAGAAGTCTATCCAAATGGGTCTATCGGATTCTCATTTTGTTGTTTTATTTTTGGGGTAATATATCAATGTTGTTTAGTTATGTTCTAATATTAGTAGTTATGTTTCCGTGGCCGTTTGGTTAATCAAGTTGATGCCTGGCAGGACTTCTCGGACTTACAGGCAAACGATACCTTTAGCATCATCATATTTGCGTATAACATGAGATAGTTGCATGAACTGTCAATCATTGTAATATTGGTGATTCATAGTCATGCTACTTAAAAATGAGTCAAACTATGCAAATCAAGACATCAACTTCTCAAATTAAAAAAAAAAGATATAAACTTCTAGAATTCTCATGTGATGGAGAGTGAAATTATCATTCACCTGCAGGATATCAGACCCAAACGGGCGCTTATTACCGCTACTGTGAGCGGCCCAGGATGCAACATGCATAAGCAGGGCCCAACTTTTTGCACCTATGTGAATTAAAATTATATTGTTTCCCTTTTTTGTCCCGGGTATCTGCAACTAAAGAGTGTTGTCAATTTGGATTAATTGATACAAGAATTCAACGTCTTCCTCCTCTTGCTGCCTTGTAGGTCACATTTGGTCTTTAGCATTGCATGCATTTAGAATAATTATTTTAAAATGGATGCTGTGTTTCATCAGCAAACATACCAACTTTCACATTAATAGAAAATTTCTGGTATTCCTGGGTTTAGTAAATACAAAATTCTGACTACACTAATGTATTAAAAAACAATACTCTATTTGTATTCAATTTTCAACTACAACATACAGAAATGAACGACTTAGGCGATGCACCAAGATCTCCGTTTAAAAAAAAAATATTGCAGAGGGGCAAAAAAAAAAAAATCAATCTAAATGATACAAAATTCCGGGCCCTATGAACAGCTTTCTCTTCTGCCCGACAATTACATGTACTTAACACGCTATTACATGTATACTATTTACACAAAAGAATGTGGGGGAACTATATGATCTGTATCCTTTTTAACCCAAAATTGTGCATCGAGGAATATAGCAGAAAAAGGCATTTTCTTTTCCAAGCAGTAGGAGCAACTAAATTTGAGAACGCAATTGCGTCAATAAACTCTGCATACTTTCTATTTTCTCTCTGAGTTGATTAATACTGGCCAGATGATCTGAAGAATATTCTGTACTACCTAAGTTGGTTACCAAAGCAGCACACTTGGCCTGAGAATCTGAAACTGCCTCTTCAAGTGAAGTCAGAGTTGATTCTAATGATGTATGTGGACTTTTAGTAACCAAATTTTCCAATGAGAATTGTCCGATACTTTGACCACTGCTACGCCGGCTGAGATGTGGGGAGAAAATCTTGTCAAATCCCCCACTACCTGCAAGTCAATAGTTGTAAATAAATCCCTAACCATCAGCGGAAAAAATATCTACCTAGACTGAAGAGGTTAACCACAACCGACTAGAAAGCACAACTCAAAATGAGAATTTATCTTTTCCTGTTCAATATACATAATCATTTTTTATTCGAAACGCACCCATGCATCAACCACTTTGTATTATTTATTCTAGAAAGCTTAGCATAAAGTAGTCAAATAATATGTACTACCAATTATTTCAGTTTCATGTCCTAATCAATTAGAACAGGTTAACCCAATTTCGACAACCTCTACCTCAAATTAAATTCTATCCGCTTGCTATAAAACTTGAGTACTTTTTGTACATTCAAATCCACAAAGGACCAATATTTTCAATCAAACAAATTGAAGAATGATGCAATGCTAGTCCAGAACAAAATTGATAAGAATGTTATTAGATCAACCATACCAAGGTTGCCCAGTTGATCTATGGCAGACTGGCCGATTGTCTTTTCCAGCT
This sequence comes from Citrus trifoliata, assembly GCA_018350135.1. Classification (NCBI taxonomy): domain Eukaryota; kingdom Viridiplantae; phylum Streptophyta; class Magnoliopsida; order Sapindales; family Rutaceae; genus Citrus; species Citrus trifoliata. The sequence goes on along the minus strand of VKKW01000225.1, from coordinate 127,248 downwards.
TGAGTAACCTTAAGACTCCAGCAGCAATTCGACCCATTGACTCAACTTCAGACTTGCACAAAAAAGCAAGGTGTTCAACCTCATCCTTGGTAACAATGGCCTCAATCTGCAGCACAAAAATCACCATCATACAAAAGATCCATTAAGATAAGTGGCAGCAACCAAACCTAGAAAGTTCATATTCCAGTACCGGTTCCTTAACAGAGAATTTCAAGTTCTCCACCATCCATTTGTCCGTTTCATTCTCAGCATTGTCCTCCGATATCACCATACGGACCTCAACATTTATACCACCAGATGAGCCAGCACTTTCTTTGATTCCATTTGCAGGTAAGACACCAGGTTGTAAATCCTTTTGGACCTGAGGCTTCAAGGTCTGCAGGCCATCCACACTGACCTACATGCATCATCATTTATCATGTAAAATGTCAATTAGAAATAACATAGAGACATGAATATAATTCTGTCATTAAATCAATTAAATAAGAAAGACATCTCTGCAATTCTGTCTGTCTTGAATTGACCTCAAGCACAACAAAGCTATTCATATCTGAAGTGTCAAAACAGAGAATAAAAAGCTTCCTATCCCATAATTCGACCATATCTGACCAAAATTCTACTTACATGTATAAAAAAATATAATCAGACAGTATGAAGCATATCAATAACAAAATTCTCACAAAAACAAATGCTACAGTGAACCAAATTAGTTGTGTCTCATGGGTGCCATCTAATTGAGATGGTAAAATCTCATGTGTTGAAAACAAGAGGTCTGGTGTGTAACTAAACATAATCAATGGACACTATGGAACATTCTTAACAAAATTATAACAAAAACAAATGTTACAGTGAACCAAGTAAGCCGTGCCTCGTCAGTGCCATCTAGTTGAAATATTAAATTCTCGTGTTGAAAACAAGAGGCCTGGGGTTCGAACCCCCCTTGCATGGGCAGGGAGGGATTGGGTTGCCATTAGACCCGGGGGGGGGGAGAAGGTTGTGCCCCCAATTTTTCTTTTTTAAAAAAATAAAAAAAAGCTTCATAGTAACTATTTCAAGTATATCTGTTTCAGTAAAGTCGTTGGGACAAGCCCACTTATAACCCCCCACCAATTAAAGACTTATTTCAAATCAGGAAAAATTAAACTATGACTGCATCTCATAATGCTCTGCTTCCAAGATAGTCCTAACACAATGACAGAAATTGTTTATAATGATTTGCAAGGATAAGACTAAAAATTTGCTTAATTAAATTTAACATTTTTACATAATTTTGCTCTTAATTATGCTTCCACCTTCATAATAAAAATGAAATAAAATCATAAAGAAGAAAAATGAAAAAGAGAAGGTGAAATCCTTACTGTAACCAATTCCACAGGATGTCTCTGGGTTCCATATGGTTTTCCTTGCCTCGGAATACTTTTAGCTTTTGCTCGCACACTCTGGAAAGTTGTGTGCCAAGACCTCTCTTCCCTGCCTGCTTCTTGACTGGATAAACAACACCTTTCTTCCATCTCCTGGGCACCTTCAAGGGCAAATAACCAGTCTTTCAATTCTACACATATATCAACATCATCTGGCAATCCCAAGTGCACAAGACCATCTTTCCCATCTAATGAATTTCTACCTGAAGAAAAGACACAACAATAAGAGCAGTGCAAATAGTATGACAAATAGGTACAAAACAGCATCACTCATTTACATGAAAAATTACAACCAAACATTTTTGTCTATACAATTGGTTCCATACCCTCTCCTACATCTTCAACACTGAGAGGTGATGCTTTGAAAAGTTTTGACAGTGGCCCTTCCGATAAATGCTCAATCCCTTTAGACAGCCCCTCTCCAGGACCACCATCAGGTCCAAGTATTCCAAATCGGTGAAGTAGGGCTTCAGCGTAGTTCATTCCTCCACCAAGCCGAACACCTGAAATACAAGCCGATAAGCTCAAACTATGACACTCTTTATCCCCTTCACTTAGAGGTATAACGTGTACCATGCTCATATCCAGAAAAGGCATCGCATATGCACTGTCATTCAATCGATGCTTCCCTTTCTTGTGAACCCAAAATACTGCTCTTAGCTGAGGGTACCCATTCCCAATGTCCTGAGGACAGCTTTCACTAGGAGGTAAAAGTATACCATTTTCATGTGGCAAGTTTTCCTCAGTGTCCACACAGTCCACCTCAACACTCTCCCAAAGTATAGTGGATGAAACTGCAACTGCACCACCAAGGGTTCTATGAGTAACTTTGATGAACATATCTTCCCCAACAAACTGAACCAGAGGCATTCCCTCAATATTCATGGAAGAAGGTTCCAGAAATCTAAGTTGAAGGTCCTTCACTGATAAACTTACAGCAGTATCATTAGGAGCATTCTCCATCAACTTCACGCCCAAAGATTCATTACCACTTTTCATTGCACTTTTATTTTTTCCAACTCGGACAATCTTTTCACTGACTCTCCCAAAGTATGTATAGATGTCAAGGACAAAGAATAACTGCTCAACGGAAGTGTTTGATAAATATTGCTGACAGGCAACCCCTATTCTGACAACACCACCTGGAGGAGGAACAACTGTTAATGGTTTCCCATCAGCAGACACCATAGCTACTTCAATACAAGCATCTTTCAGCTCAACACATTTCCACAAGCCTGAATTAGAGTTTTGAGATCCAGTTATACTAGTACATGTTTCCAGAGATAAACTAAGGTGTGATGCTCCAGCTGTCCATTTCCTCTGGCTAGCATCAATTGGTTGATCCTCCCACAAACAAAAGCAAGCAGGATCTTTCTCGAGGTGTAGTAACCTTAGTTTTAGGGAAGGTGACTCTGAAAAGAACAACTTCTTAATATGAAGTCTAGCTCCAGCAAAGGAGCTATGTGCTGTAAGGTTTCTCTGACGAGCATGATTATCCAATTTATTCATGTCCAAAGGAACAGTAATGTCTAAGTCCTCAAGATAGAATGCAAGGGAGTTAACTGAAGAATCAGGTAACACGGCACCATGGTTGACAAGAATGCCATCAGCTAAAAAGGAAGATATCCTCAAACAGGATTCTTCCTGAAGATGAATCTGAGCAAATAATAGGAAATAATTGTAAGAAATTAGATGGCCAGATACAAATAAATGGAAAGAGTTCAATCAATAAAGTTGTTGTAGCATACCATAAGTGGCTGGCAGCTGATAACCGTCCGTGAAGCAAAAGAAGGCGGGGCTGGGGAAGGCTTGACCTGAAGCGTATGAAGGCATATCAAAGGAACACCCTTATTTATCTGCCACTGCTGGTCACCCAGTGGACAAATAACAGGGCAAAAATCCTTAGCTGTTCAAGCAGTCAAATGAGAAATGGATCAGCTTTAAATGATAAATGTTGAATCTGACGAACAATATATAAAATTAAACTTAATTGCTCCGTCGCATCCAACAAATTATTCAATACCAAAGTCAGGAATAAGCACAAGATCTTCTGAGACAGCCTGCATAGATGGTTGCACCAAAGTACATGGACGGCGTGAAAAGGTATCCCTGCATTTTAGTCATTTACATCGTAATTAGAATCCACTCACATGATGCCATTAAGTCAGCTGCAGGGGAATATATATATATATATATATATATAATGGCAGAGAGGAGGGTGGAACTTAGCACAAACCGAATCTGAAACTTTTATAGATATCAGATGATACTATATATAATCTATTTTTTATCCGAGACCAAGTATATTAGTGAAAAATAAAAAAGGCTCGTATCAACAAAGTTACTATACATAATGAATTCCATTTTTTCCTGCATAGCTTTAGGTATCTTCTGCATTTTAAGGTCTAAAGTTAAACAATGCAAACAATAGAATGAGAGCAACATGCAGCACAAGATACCCAGAGACATAACAAAAACCAAAAAGAGAGCATCTAAGTAAATTCATCAGCATCAAATTTCTAAACAATTATGAGACAATGAGTTTACCTTAAAAAAAGGCCAGCAACTGTAATCTTAGTCAAGTTACTAGCAGTTTCTCCATCAGAAACAGTTGCCTGCATAAAAGTACATCCTATCATAAGTTCTCAGACTGCTAGGAAAACATGGCATAGCACCCACAGTGCAGTTAACAAGCACAATATAATTATGATTTCAAAGAACCATGAAGGGAAATGAATCCAAACTACAGGAAAGGTCATCTTTATTTCTCAAGCTATCAGTCAAAAGGCAGAGGTTTAGACAGCTAGGAAAACATGGCATAGCACCCACAGTGCAGTTAACAAGCACAATATACTTATGATTTCAAAGAACCATTAAGGGAAACGAATCCAAACTACAGGAAAGGTCATCTTTATTTCTCAGACTATCAGTCAAAAGGCAGAGGTTTGGTCCCGGTAGCGGATCTTTGCCTATCTAAAACCAAACTAGATGAAGAGCATATAAGCCACCTAGAAAGCATCTCCAAGTAAACTTTAATTTCAAAGGATGTAATGACAGACCTATATACTTTTGAGTTACAGTTCCTTAAGGTAAAATGGGAAGGGAATCAAAGTAGTGATAGTTTTAAATGTTCAAGCTACATGTTCAGCAATTCATATTCCCATGTTTCTCTACTGTTGATTACTAGTATTAATCATACATCATTTAGAGACAGACATACAGTTGTTTGCCATCAATCATATATTTCTTGAAATGTGATAAATCTTTTAGCAACAAATTTTTACATCAGGAAACTAATTAAACATCATCAACATATTAGATATTTGTGTCAAGGAACAATACCCGTGAAAAAAAAAGTGACTGCATCAAAAGCTCGAGCTGAAACTCTGTAAGTACATCATTGTTAAAAAGTATTTAAACCGTATCAATCTGGACTAAGAAAAAATGTCAAAAACTATCACAAACGGTTGTATAAGAATAGCTTTGTGGATTAAAGAAATGTAGAACCTACAAAAATATGCGGATAAAAGGATAAAAGAATAAGAAAATCAGAACACAGAGAAACAAACCAGCATCTTTGATGCAGAGAAATATGTGGTCCACAACAATTGAGACTAGAGAACGACCAGCTGCTTCAGTAGATAGCTATCAGGATTAAATATAAATAGAAAGAAGTAAGATACAATTTCCTTGAGATTTATCTATAACAAAATATGTTATGTTTAAGGATTGCAACTTAATACCTGTTGGGTTGTTAGATCAACATCATCTCTATTTAGACAAACATACAGACCAGACAAGAAGCGCAGAAGAGCACGTAATCCTGCACAGAAATGACAATGCTATGATTAGCCACTTGAATCATTCCAACAGTGCGGAGATAAGGAGTGGAAGACTTGCCACTTTGATACCTGGCTCACTTAATGCAGGACAGACAGCTTCTGTAACATGCAACTGAACCTCAAGCCCAAGTGGACTGTTCAATTCTGTCCTCTGCACGGTGATCTGAACAAAATTACAGGGTCAGTACCAACAGATCCTATAAAAAAGCTGGACCACGCAATCTAGTATCCTACAAGAAATTTGGGAAAAAGAAAAATTCATCAAGAAACAATTACAAATGTTTAAGTTGCATTACATAAGCCTGCGCAGATATTCCTTCAATGAAGCGCTCCCCACCAAAGAAAGCCCTTTTAGCACCATCCTCATCTCTGTGACTTGCTCCCTCATTAGAGCGTGCTATGCTACCATCAGCGAACATATCAGGATGAGGCAGGAGATCAACAGATAAAGTTTCCCATTCAAGTTTCTGTTGAGACAAAATGAAAACCATTAATTATTAATGTTGGAGGACAAGTTCAATATAGCATACTTATTACACACGAAAGAGAAGCAAACTCAGAACAACACATGAAACATCTGTGTAGATAATAATAAAAACAGCAACAGAAGCAACAATAACGATGATAAACAAAACACCAAAACAACATCGACGATAATAACAATAATTAGAATTTTAGTTAGATCAAACCAAAAGAGTTGGATAACCTATCTCCCCTCACTAGCACCCCTCATCTCTGCTCAATAGAAAATCCATCAAAAAGAAAAGGAACGGAAAGAAAAATATAGTGATAATCTGTGAATGGCGCATGTTTGTATTACCTTGAATACGTATATGAACTTCTTGTTCAAAGAGAAATCCCGAGCCTCCTTAAGATTTACAACCTGTACAGGGAAATTGTTCAAACAAGCAGTACTAAAGAGCACAGTAACGGTTGTATCATAACCACATCCACTAAATTACCTGCCAGTTTTCATTTGTTGTACACAAAACCAGATTACGTATAGTGATAGATGCCATAGGAGGTGTCCTTCCAACAGAGAAACCAGCAATGTCAGCTTATCATCTCCCAAGATGTGCACCAAAAGGGAAAATTAGCAGAAAGAAGAAACAATTTTGCAACCCACAGGAGGACGAGTTTATATCAACAGTTTGTATGAGACTTAAAAACAATTCATAAAAGTTATCAATAGCCCCATTCAAAAAAAAAAAAGTTATCAGTAGCCCCATTCAAAAAAAAAGAAGTTATCAATAGCCTTCATCATGGTAGAAAGTGGCATTAAAGCAGATAGGTCAGGCATGAAGGAAAACATTCCTCCCTAAAGAACGGAAAACAACAAAAATCATGTAAAAAGAAAAAAAATTCAATGAACAAAATACAAACTCACCAAGATGCCCCTCCATCGCGTTGAGCACCTCCCCTTGTTACGAGAAGAAGATTGACTGTATTAACCTGTAAAGTCATTCCATCTGCAATCTGATAGTTATAACAAGTCAGTATGTAATTTTACTCAATGGCTACAACTATGTGCATGTAAATAACAACCCCACACAAGGAAGAGCTGCATCAGTTAGCCAACATGGCTGCTGCAATAGATGATTGACTAAATCCCCATAAACACGGATCCTGACCTTATGTTTGGTCCCTATATTGATATCAGTAGGAGGTGTGATCTAGTACTACTTAAAAGTTGCAACTTGAGTGCTAGAAAGAAGTTAGTAAAGGCATTAGAGTAGGAGACCATAAGTGTTTTGATCAAGTCAATGCCAGCTTAATATAAGCCACTGCAAACAAACAAACAAGCATATATGCCCATACCCTCATAAATGATATGAATAACATTTAGTCCGATTTCTCAGGGTACGGCACAACTTCCACTGAAATGCCTTGGTACAATAACAAAATGGTGGATTACTTTAATCTCTCAGTCCAAAGGTATGCCTGAATCCAACTAAGAAAAAGAGAATCCACACACAAAACTCTTTGAGGAGAAAATTCCTAATATGTATATCAAGGATTGAGTTCAAGATCATATTTGAATAAGTAATACGTAACCTGTATCCTCTTAAGCAAAGATTTCTAGAATTACAGTCTTCAAATCATTAATTTCTTATACTAACATCGCGAAGAGGGAACGCAGAGAAAAAGAAACAAAACCAAGAAGTTATCATATGCAAATCTTAAGTTTAGCCGTTCACACAAATTCTACATGCAAATGCTATTATAACAACACCACATTGCATCTAACCTTATCAGCAAATCCGTAACCGCTACCCTTGCTGGAGCCAGTGGGCGTCGGGGTACTGCAAGTGGAAAATGTGAGATCAAAATGTTTAACAAAGAATAAAAAAATGATTGAACACATCCATAGAATAGATAACTCAGTGAGCAACATGAAAATACAGTACCTGCTTGCGTAATTACATGCATCCTTGTCCGGGTTCTCCTCCAGAACCAAATCAAGCCTATCAACTTGCAGAACAATTGGCTCTATTTGCACATTACTTACAGAGGAGGGCAGCTATTCATAGATAGTAGATGATTAGAGGTACGTCAGACAACCAACCACAGAAGAGAAAGCATAAAATGAGACAAAAGCAGATAAATTGCCAGAAACTCAAAATAAAATCATCTACTGTAAGCTAATCCTGAGTGTAGAATCTCTGAGGTCTTAAGATTACCATTTCTCCAATTTCTAATATTATCAAAACAGACACTAAAACAAGAATTCAAATTTGAGAAAAAACTAGCTTCCCTAACCAAATAATCATCAGTTCGATTTAGACAACACCATTTATTACCCTAAATAGACACAGTTTCTGAATTTCCAGAAATGAAACAACTAACAGCAATGGATTCTATTCTACGCTAAACCAATCATTACCATATAATCTGATCTGACAAACACTAATGACATTATTTAACAAAAAGGAAAACGATAAATTTTAATTCAACGTCAAAAAACGAATCAAATGTTAGAAATATAAGAACAATTAAAAAGCAATACTGACAATTATTTCTAATTTTCCAAGTTTTGCTGTGGTCACGTGCAACGCCGGAGGCAATCCCATACTCGCATGCAACGCATCTCCATTTATATCTAATCAGCCAACGCAATTCAATCATATAAGCATAATGACGAGATCACGCTATTAATTAACGTATAATTAAGCCAAAATTTTACCTAAATTGGAGAGCTGCGCAGTGCGGCCTTGAAGCTTGAACTGATCTCTTGAGAAAGATTTGAGCCAGTACTTGAACGTATACTCCAAGGCGCGAGCTATTATCGACTCCATTAAATCACTGCAATCCTCTTCGTCTTCGTCGTTCGTTTTTATCGTGTTTTTTTTAAAGGATGTGTTGCTGTGACGATCACATTAAAATTTATCGAAATTGTTTCCGATTCAACAATGTGAAAACCTAATTTAGGTGTTTTTTTAATTTTTTTTTGGGAGAATGTGAAGGAAAATTTTACTACGTTTTGATGAGAGTGGCTTTTTTGTATGGGAAAGAAATGCGTTCAGGTGGGAATCTCCCACTCTCAGAACAGAGAAAGCGAAGGGCGGGTCGGCACGTGTTTGGTGAATTGGTCGCACGTGTGAGTAAAACGGGAAATCGGAGCTGTTGGCACGTGCGAGGAAAAAGAGTGGGATTCAATCATCAGGCTAAAATGCATTGGATCTCTAGGGGGCACGTGCGTGGGGCTGCAAGAGCTGTGTCAGAAGAGGATTTGTCGGTGTTTTTTGTCGTTGGTTTGTGGAAGAAGAAATCATTTTCAGGACCGATAATTTTCTTATTTAAAAAATTATTTATTCTCTGCTATTTAAAAGTTTTGTTAATTGTTTAAAAAATAATGATTTAAAAAAATACAAGTTTAAGAAAAATCATATTAAATTTTTAATTTCATATTTTTATTTTATTCTAAAAATAAAAAGTTCGAAACAATTGAGATTTTTTTTAAAATTAAATGCAGTTATTAATTCATGATCTAACATTTACTAAATAAAAACTTCATTCTCGATTTTATAAAAAATTTTATAAAAGTCTTTTATTTACTTTTTTTCTGATGAAAGTTTTATTTTCTCACAAAAATATTTTAATTTTTTGAACTAATTCTTCTTCTAGTAATCGATTCAAATTTGATCAAAGAAATATAAAATTTAAATTTAAATGTTTAATTAGATTAAAAAATTTTATAACTACTCCATTAAATCTTATGTTCAAGTGTTAGACCCTTTAAAAAGTTTCAATAAAGCATAATAAGACATCTCGATCTATAGAATATATCCAGCTTGTCAAAAGTGAACGAAGGGTTAGCAAATGGACTTTGAAGCCACATGCAAAGTATGCAACACAATTTTGCATGAAATGTGACCAGCTAGCCATTTGAGACACTTTTGCATTAAATCAATGGCTTTAGACTTTAGTCAAATATAACAATGACTTGGCTGATCATATATATTTAATACATTCCAAATTCGGCTCACATGTTACGTGATGTAATGATAGAGCAAAGTGACATGTTAATACATAAAGAACAAATAAAATAAATTTGGTCTTAGTTAGCTCTATCTAATTTATTACGTATTATAATTCTTTTTGGGCACTTATAATATTTTGATTATAGTAAAAGACAATTTGAAAAAGGAAAAAACAATAGACGTGGATTAAGCATATATAAAGTGTGTTTGTGATTGAGGTTTGGTAGTTGTAATTTAAAAATTACAGCGGTAACGTGTTTGGTAAGCACTATCTGTTATACCTTATAAGTTATGTTAATATAATTTTTTATTTGTATTATGGAAAATATATTGTATCTTTAATAATTTTATCAAAATTATTATTTAAAATTTATATTTATTATATATTATTAACTTATGTTTCATAATTACAACTTTTTTTCCCAAGCAACTGCAACTTAAAAGTTATAACACCTCAATCCCAAACAAAATTATAGTAGAAGTAAACTTAAACTATCAATTAGGTTTCTAGTATTTATCATACTTCTGTTGGGTATTTTTAGAATGTATTTTTTAACAATTGTAAAATGATAATATCTTTAGTGTTGTTCATCAATTCATTGTTTTGATTTATTTATTTAAATTGAAATTATTATCCCGTTGTACATCTATCAAGTATGCTTGGTATAATAAGTTTATTATTAAAAAAAAATATTTTCAACATTAAGGCGGGGAAAGTTTGAACCACTACCATTATTAGTTTATTACTTCAAAATTATATATCATTATCGATGGATGTTCACAAATGGTCCATGTAATAGCAAGAAAGATTTGTTTATTCTAAAATGTAAATTAAATTTTTTTTTTCACTAACAGAAGCATAATGATTCTTGTGAATCAATTGGTACTTAGATGCAAGATTAGCATAATTATCTTAAAAAACAAAAATTAGCAGAGATAGTGATGATAAGGTACTTTAGCAAGCGTGGAAGAAAGGTATGAATTCGTTGGGATTGGTTCCGTTGACAGCGATAAGAGAAGCCAAAATTCTATTTAAAGTCTCACCAATCACCGAAAAAAGATTTTTCTTCCTCTTGAGTCTTGTCTTACGTTTCATTTTCAAAACTACTTTTACGCAGTTCCATGCATGGCTCATAATGGGCCGATCCGAAATGGAGCCCAAATTTGTGACTGAGAAGACCCAACGAAATTTTGGCTTAGGGAGCAAAAATTACTGATGACAAATTGGTAAATGAGTTAATGAATTTCATACAGGAAAAAAAAAAACACTAATTTTAATGGGAAAATTTACAAAAATAACTATAAAATTTTTGCTATTTTCACAATTAATCCACTAAATTTTTTTCTATCAACATTAACCAAACACATGCTTTTTTCCTCAAATTACCCTTGTTTACAAACCAGAAACAACTTTCTTTCTCCCCTTTTATCAAACCAAACGCAGTTTTGCACTCTTGAATCATCACTGACGACGGCAAAAGATAACGGTAAATGCCCAACGGCGAACGGTAAAACTGAAATCCAATCATAATCCATTCGAATCCAACACTAATCGACATCACTAAGTGGTATGTGTTATTTTCTGAACTTGCGAGAGAGTTTCAGTGCGGTTACTTACTACGAGTCGTGGGACAATCTGCCTCAAGTTTCGTGCGATAGGCAGGAAGCTATGTGCGACAAGTGCATGTCGCATGAAGCTATGTGCGACAGGCGCCTGTCGCACGAAGCTTGGTGCGACATGCAGGAAGCTATGTGCGACATGCGCTTGTCGCACATAGCTTCATGCGACATGCACTTGTCGTACCAAGCTTGAGGCAGATTATCCCACGACTTGCAGCAAACAACCGCATTGAAACTCTCTCGCAAGTTCAGAAAATAACGCATGCCAATTTGGAAACGTTCTATTTTATTGGCATGCCAATTGCAGCTGTTCTGGGATTTAAAGTGAAGCTTTATGCTCAGGGTATTTTTAGATGCTGAAAGCCTGAAACCTCTACCAATTCATCCAGTGTAATTAAAGAACTCCTTGTTTGTGCTTGCTTATGTTTCCAGAAAAAGAAAATAAATAAATTGATTTAAACATTTCTTTTAGCTCTTTGTTTTCTTGAGGTTGGTGATAAGAAGGTGGTTTCCCTACTTTCTCTTCCAGTTAAGGTCTATATTGCATGTCTTTTTCCGTCAATTAGAGCACTTGCTCCTTAGTCTTATCAATTTTTTTTTTTTTTCGTGTGTGTTCAATTTCGACCGCTAAATCCCTAAATCGCTTACAAACTCTTATGTGTGTGATTCGATATCTTAATTAACGATTACCCATTACAATTATTTCCTATAAAATCATAGTTATAAGGGTAGTGGATGCGGATGTCTTGAAGTGATGGACAAAGTTAGAAGATTGATGTTCGCAATTCAAGCACACATTACAGTTGAAAAAACAATTTCCAATGGCTTGATCAAAACAACTAATTAACAAGTAAGAACTAAAAGAGTCAAAAAAAAAAAAAAAAAGGGGTCATTCATGCTAATCACGTTAATTGTTGGTCAACTATTCTCAACGGATCATTTATCTATCATTTATTGACCACTCTTCTATCGTCAATTATTTGAGAACATTTATGTTCTAGATGTCATTTTTTTTTTCACTAACTACCAAACCATCAAAAGTAGTAAGTGGAATGCGTTTGTAAATATAATCTAATAACTATGGACCATTCGTAATTTCAGCTAAAACTCGGTGTCCAAATGGCAAAATCTACACGGGGCAAGCAGGTTAGGACAAATTGTGTACTTCCTGTTTTGTGGTGCGTGTTGAATTTAATTTCAGGTACAAAATCTAATAGCGTTGGATGACAGACACTACTTTCGATTTTCGACAGCGACACCATGCGGCGCTCGGCTAAGGTTTATAAAAAGATCATATATGGCTATATGCACTTATGTTGCGTTTATTTTTTTGGATTGTAGTGAAAATCTTGAGAAGTGAAAATTTTTGGATTAGAAGTGTGGAGTGGGAGTGGGAGTAGAGTGTTTACTTAGACTAAATGAAAATATGAATTGTCAATCAGAATCCTAATTATTTGTTTACTTTGTTTTGAATTGGGAGTAAATTATTTTAAATTATAATTTTATCCTTATGTACAGAATTATAATTTATAATTAAAAAATTAATAAAAAATATTTAGAAAATAAAATAAATATTTTATTATATTTCTAAATTAATAATAATTACTAATATTCTTAATTATATAAATCATAATTTTTTATTAATTTTAATTTAAATTATGTGAATAAAAATTATTAATAATAACAACACAAATGAAATATTATTATTAATAATATAGTACAAAATTAATATTTTTTTAGAATAAAATATTTATTATTATTAATTAAATAATTAATATTTATTAAAATTAATGTTTAATATTATTAATTTAAGTATAATATTTATTTATTTTTATTTTATTAAATTTAATAAAATAAATATGATATAATTATTATTTTTAATAAATATGATATTATTTATTTTATTAAATATTATTTATTTATTTAATTATGAGGATAAAATGGGAAGAGGGGGGAGTGGATCCCACTCCCACCTCCCCCCATGGGAGTGGGAATCCCACTCCCCACTCCAAAATTGAGTGGGACCCACGGATTCCCACTCCCACTCCCACCTCTTTTAAGATAAGTAAACACCGGAGTGGGAGGAATCCACACTCCACACTTCCACTCCAGAAAATAAACACTACATTAAAGCATTGAATACTATTTGTATAAATATTCGCAAAATAAATTTAACTACCATTAGATAAATTTTCAACGGCTGTGACTATGGTGCTTTAGGAATCGTGTACACCGATCCACGGCTTCTGCAATATTAGGTGGTAAGATTTTACTGAATTTTTATTAATTATGACCATTTAACGGTGCTCATACAATGGTGTATTATGTTGCGACCCAATTTTTGGCTTTTTTTTTTAATTAATTGGTTTGTGATATAAGTACGTTGACAAATACAGTTTAAGTACGATATCTTACTTTTAATATCAAGACTAATATACAATTTTAAAATGTTTCATTTCATAGAGAAAAGGAAAAAAAAAAGAACAATTTTGATTAATGACTGGATCAGTCATTTTTGCATAATAATCTCCTTCTTTTTCTATTCTTTCCATTTCATAGAGAAAAGGAAAAAAAGAAAATGAAGCTCATTAATCATACTTAGAATATTAATCATTTTTGCTCTCTTACTTTTTTTAATTAAATAATTATTAATCAAACCAATATTTGAGTCCTAATATGAATCTCAATACTATATTTCATACATCTAGGGTAATAGATTTTATAACTTATAAAATTACTTTTTTGTCATCTAGAAATTTTTTAATTTTGAATTTTAAATTGTAGAAAAGTTTAAGAAAATTTTAAAACCATATAGTTTTAAAGATTTCCTGAACTTTAAAAATTTCGGATCAGAAAATTATTATTTTGACATCTAATGGATAAATATCATATCAATTGGGACTCAACTTTCTAAACTTAATGTTACTTTTATTTAAATATTAGCTCAATGTACTGACCGATAAAAAAGATACAATTATTAATTTATTTGATAAAAAATATAAAACTAATTAAATTCTAACCGTATATTGTTCTACTTATACGTGTAACAAAAGATTATGAAAAATTGAGAACAAATCAGTTCAATACTAAATTCAAATTTAATAAGTGTAAAAAACTTAACTCGAACCTCATCCACACAATCACATAAATGAAAAGATAAATTATTTACTAATAATCAATATATAATTGAAATTAAACATGTAGTTAGCCTATTGCATGTCTAAAAGAAGTTACTCAAGATTTACGAAAGAAACAACAACTGAAATACCTTCCCGATAAATTGATAAGACAAGAGATTGGTTTATTCTAAACTTAAAGGCACTTCCGAAGCAAAGGACATCATTGGATGGCAATACTCCCACAACGAGCATTCTAGCTTTTTACTTATTTATTGAATTATTCCAAACTCTCTCATTGCCTATTGCCTTATTCAATCTCTTTTCACATATGACTCCGTTAAATCACATGACCACGTGCATAATCTGATGGCTGATAATCATCTTCGATTTTGGTGTGACAAAACAATTTATAAATTTTTTTCCATGGGTAATTTTTAAAAACCTCCCTTAAGGTTTGGGTTTGTTGCAAGTAGATGACGATAATCTATTTATTTGTAAAAACCCCCCTACCGTCAGTTAATTTTAACATTGACCGTTAGTTGACTGTACAAAGACAATATTGTCCTTAACAACAGTTTGTAAACTGACATAACTAAAAAAAATTAAAATTGTTGGCGCGAAAAGTACAAATCTTATTTTTTTACAATTTTATCCTTGTCAATTCCAAAGATTTACAATATCATAGGTAAAGATTATGACTATTTCATTTTCAAGTTTTTAATTTTATCTTTATTGTATGAACTTTAAGGAAATATCAATAATTTAAAGAGGATTTTTCAAGTTTTTAATTTTATTTTTCTTGTAAGAACTTTAAGAAAATATTAATAATTTAAAGAGGGTAAAATAACCAATAAATTTATTTTTTTTATAATTATTTTCGTCTACAAACTGTTGTTAAGGGTAATATTATCTTTGTACAGTCAACTAACGGTCAATGTTAAAATTAACTGACGGTAAGGAGGTTTTTACAAATAAATAAATTCTCGTCATCTACTTGCAACAAACCCAAACTTCAGGGAGATTTTTTAAAAATTATCCTTTTTCCACTGGAATATTACAACCGTTAACCCTAACACCGATTTCTAATCGCGTGTAATTGAAAACACGTGAACGTATTTAAGCCGAAACAGATAGGCAGGGATATGTCAAAGATCAAAATATGCCAGATCAGCCGAGACGGCGCCGACCGAAATTTAGAATTAGCATTTGGGTTATTTTAAGGCTAATAATATTATCTTCTCACTTATTATTTACTAATTTATTCATTAAATGTGATTCACGGGCTTTATAGGATTGACCGTGTTATTGTACAATACACGGCTAGACATCTAAAATTTTTATAGGTCATTTGTAAGTGTTTTAGAATAAAAATTTGGAATATGGAGCGCCAATAATGGTGAAATCTAAATTCATTTTATAATAAATTGTAAGTAATATGCGTTAAAATATAAAAAAAAATTATAAAAGTCACTTTTTGATTAAATTGTTGTCACCTCCTTATTCTTTTAATTCTTGATATTAAGAGTTAGAGTAATAAGTAATTTGTGTCAAAAATATAAAAAATGCTAATAAAAAGTTTGTCTCCGTGGGCAGGAATTACTTTTGTATATTATAGCGATAATAATAACAATTTTTATTTTAGAAAAAAATAGAATAGGAGCGGACATAGCCTAAATTGATTTTTTGAGTAATAATAGAATTACAAACTCTTGTACAAACTTATTTTATATAAATTAATATGACATAATTTAATTGATTGAATTAAATACCTCTTAGTCTGCACTATTTATTTTTATTTGACCAATTGATTTGTGTCATGTTAATTGTATAAAATAACTTTGTAGAAATCTATCATCATTCTTCCCAAGAGGTCTAATTAAGGAGTACTGAGTCCCATAGCCCGAACACTATTAGATGATGAGTAATAATGCTAAGAATCCTAACATTTGAGTCATAATTTGAGTTCTAACTAATATGACACTCATTTATTAAATGATAAAATAGATTAACAAATAATTTTATATGAGTAATATTAGAGATCCTAATATTTGAATCCCAATTTTATTCCCAACTTATACGACATTCATTAATTAGATGACATAATAGAGTAATAAATAATTTTATATTCATCATCTAATAGATGAATGATAAATAACATTAAAACTCAGGTTAAAAATCAAATATTGGGATCTCAAATATTATTCTTATTATAAATAATGAAAAATTCATTCTCAATATTTGCAAATTTTTATATGAAAAGCAGAGTACTAAAAACTCGAGCACTTGTTATATACTCATATAGGAATTAGAATTTGATTGAGAGGATTACTTTATGAGGTTGATTGCACTGGGTTCATTTACGCAACTCAATTCATTTTCTAGTGCTTCGCGTGAAAAAATGCAAATCATTAATCTTAGAAACAATATAAATGCTCACTTATCCTATCTCATTTACAGATAAAACTCCTTTTCTAATTAGAGTTTCATGAGTTTTTAAAAATCTTGTGTCAGGTATCTTTAAATGATAGTGTATGAGTATGATTTGACTTTATGATTTGACTTTTTTATTTTATTTATTTATTAATTACCAATTACTCAAATATAATTTTACGCAGAAGGAGATCAAATTATGAGAGAATCCTAACCACATTGTTTGATCAATCTTCTTCTTAATTCTCACCACCCAAATCAATAATTTATGCCGAAATCAATTTATGCCGAAAGCCCTATAGACCTAACTTGGAAGATACGCATGTATAATTGATCATTTATGGAGTGTACGCATCGCATGTTAGCTAACAATATCAATAATTTAACATGCCCACATGCATGTGTTAATAAATTTTACCAAATACACTGTTGTCACGGAAAACCTAATGAGTTGTGTGTTTAAAGAATTTTTGTTACAATATTAATCGTGATTTGTTTGAGATATACTATTGTAGAAGTTGCTTGCATGTGATTATTCAAAAGAATCAAAACGTGAATGGCATGTATTGTGTAAAGTGCTTGGCAAACATCTTAAAAAGATTAAGCATCAATTTCTTTCTTGGGTTGGAACAATCAAAATTTTCCAAATTTAATTTATCAGCCCATCAAAGAATACGTACTTCAACTAAATTTAGACATGTATATATCCATGTTATTAGTTTAGTATTTTTTCTTCCTTCGAATAAAAAAGATATCAATAATTGTTTTTCTAGATTCTCGGGAAATAATTAATAGCATATAGTATGCTTGGCAATCAAGTAAGCTCGAGTCGGAAGAAACAGAGAAAATCAAAGTAGAAAATTAATTCCACATGATAATTTCAAACTTATATAGAAATATTCATAAACTCATACAAATGATAATATTAATAGACATTTGATCCTGGTGGTTTTTTGTTATTCTATTTTGAGCGTTTGACACCAAGAGGATAATCTTTTGATTCTATTATTAGTTTAATAAGGATAGATTTCAAATAAATTACAATAATTATATCCATCAATTTTGAATATTATCAAATTATTCCTAAAAAAAAAAGATCTTCCTCAACAAAAAAAATTGTAAACGACATATAAAAAATCACTTGCCTACGTTATGAAAGATAAAATTAAATATTATTTAGATCACAGATGCGACCATAGTATTTTAAGATTATCATTCTCTTATCATTTAAGTATAATTATATGTTAAAAAAAAAAATCTAGCTATCATATTATGAGATATAATATTCTTAGATACCGTAGTCACAACATTGAGTCGCATAAAAAAAGAGCTAACATTAAAATGTTAACATTTTATGCTATAAATATTTTGTGATCCCTTAACCACGAGACAATGAAAGAGTAGAAGCTTGGAAGTTGGAAGTTTGAGACTTTGAAAAGACGTGTGGGAATGTTTGGTTCAACAATGAGAAGCCGAAACAACAACAAAACCAAATCCAAACCCAACACATAAAGCAAACGCACTTTTGAAATTGAAATTCTAAATTTTTCAACTTTTTCATTCAACAAATAAGAAGACTATTTTCATTAATTATTTAGTTTAATTATCAAACCAAACCAAATTCAAAAGACATTCATTAAAAAAAAAGAAAAAAAAGAAAATACAAAAACAAAACATGTTGTATTGTATAAACTCTTCATTATCCAACTTCTGCTTCTGTCTCTCTCTACAGCTTTCTCTCTCTAAGGAACCTTCTGCCTCTCTTCTTTGATTTTTCCAGCTAAATTTTTAGTCGTCGAAAAACCATTCGATGAAATAATCTACTGTAAAATATTTCGATTTTTGAAAGAAAAAAACAAATTCGTTTTTATTTTGTTTATGTTTTCTGTAAATTTTTTAATTTTTTGATTTTAATTGTATATTATGATACTGATCAATAAAAGTTGTTTATCAAATTGATATCTTTTTTATTTTCGTTTCTGGGTATTAAACATATAAACCCAAAAAAACTCTTTCAATTTCAAACAATTGTTTTTTTTTTCTTTTATAATTTGCTTTTGCTTTCGTTTGTTGTCTGAAAGCAGTTTCTATTTTTCTTCAGCAAACCAAAATCAAACCGGCTCTTGTTTCGATTGAGAGCTTTTTTTATCTGGGTTCTTCACAAAACCCAACATGAACCCACTTGAAAGCTGAAAATTTGAAATTTTAGAGCTGTTTCTTTACATAATGATATCGAGTTTTTATTTTTTTGGGAGCTCAAAAAGGTTTTGATTTTTACAATAGAAACAGCCTGGGGTTATGCGTGAACAACAAATTGGAGACATAGAACTGAATTTAGTGTTCTGGGTATTCGTTAATTTCATTGTCCGGTTCTTTTCTGGGATGAGGAATAGTACTGATGGGCCTAAACCGCAAAACGGTGTCGTTTCGCGGTCGACAAAGAGCCCGTTTCGTGCAATATCGAGTTATTTTAGGATCATGTCATCTGGTGCGTCAACGGTGGCCAGGTCGGCCGTTTCTGTGGCGTCTTCTATTGTGGAGAGAGATGATGAGTCAAGCCATGATCAGGTACTTTTACTTGTTTATTTGCGATTTTGTTTTTGGTTAATTTAGTCAAAATTGTGTTTGTGTTTTGATGTATTAGAAGTAGAGTATTTCAAGCTTTGAGTTTGAATGTGTTTGTTATGTAGGTGTAAGTGCTTCTAAGGAAAGTGTATTTCTGGCTGAAAGTAGGTAAACCTTAGTATTTTGGTTATGAACAAGTGCCAGCTGTGTAATTCTTATTCTGCTTATGTTGACATGTCCAAGTTGATTTTGGCCTTTAATTTGAATCCAACTGTCAAATTTAGATGATTTGTGGGTTGTATATATATTTTTTAAAAGTTTTGAACCGATGTAATTTTGTATTTATGAGTGGATACATAAAAAAATTCCATATGCCCATGCAGAGATTATTATTGGATATGTAGATTTTGGGATGTGGAATAAGCAGGAGTTCTCTTTCCAGTTTTCCAAGTGGGTATTCTGACTTTGGGGTGGATTTGGATGGAGAGTCATAATGTGGCATGCTTATTTTAAATTATCTATTAGTTGAATTTACGGGTGGATGTTTATACTTTAGTTTATTTTTGGTATATAGCAATGTGTGTATGCGGTAATCTGTTTTATTATTTTGGGCTGAGTGGTTGGTGGTGGCATTTTGATGCAATCTATCGAGTTGACAAGAGTTTCGGTATGTTTATCATTTTTTCATCTAAGTTTTATGATTGCGGAATTAGTTCACTTGTGGTACCTGGTTAAACAATTGTGGCTCGTGGGGTGATCTTTTACCAAAGGAGTTGAGGATTTGAGCTTGTTCATTGACTTTTGCCATATGGTATGAGTTGAATCTCTGAAACTTGTTTTTCTGTTTATTTTGAAATTTGTTTTGAAATTTTTTGAAAAGAACGCTGGCTTTTATTAACTTTTTCTTTTGTGCTCAGTATGGATGGCTATGCTGCTGTCTTTCCTGTTGGTGTTATTCTTATGGCATGATTCTTGCTAATTTGAGTACTTGAAATTATGATCTGAGAGTTGAAATGGCTTATACCAAATTTCGTTTTTATGATATAAAGGTGCTTTGGGCTGGGTTTGACAAATTAGAGAGTGAGGCAGGTGCAACACGGCGAGTCCTGCTGCTGGGGTATCGGTCTGGTTTCCAGGTTTGGGATGTTGAAGAGGCGGATAATGTTCATGACCTGGTCTCCAGATATGATGGTCCTGTCTCATTTATGCAAATGTTACCAAGACCAATAACATCAAAAAGATCGAGAGACAAGTTTGCAGAATTCAGGCCACTCCTGGTATTTTGTGCTGATGGGTCCCGTTCTTGTGGTACTAAAGTTCAGGATGGGTTAGCTACTGCTTGCAATGGGACTTCTGCAAACTGCCATGACTTGGGGAATGGCAGTTCTGTGCCCACAGTTGTTCATTTTTATTCCTTGAGATCTCAGTCTTATGTGCATATGCTAAAGTTCAGGTCTCCCATTTATTCTGTAAGATGCAGCTCTAGAGTTGTTGCCATATGTCAGGCAGCTCAGGTATTTACTTATGCATTTGTTTCCAACCACTTGTATCTTTCCCCTAGTCAGTGTATGAGAATTAATTTTTCACATACTGCAGGTACACTGCTTTGATGCTGCAACATTAGAGATTGAATACGCAATTCTAACAAATCCTATAGTTATGGGACATCCTAGTTCTGGAGGTATAGGTATTGGCTATGGACCTCTTGCTGTTGGTCCCAGGTGGCTGGCTTATAGTGGAAGTCCAGTTGTTGTCTCAAATGACGGGCGTGTAAATCCACAACATCTAATGCAGTCCCGGAGCTTTTCTGGCTTTGCTTCAAATGGGAGCCGTGTTGCACACTATGCAAAAGAATCGAGCAAACATCTGGCTGCTGGGATAGTGAACCTTGGAGATCTAGGATATAAAAAGCTGTCGCAATACTGCTCAGAATTTCTACCTGATTCCCAGAATTCTCTGCAATCAGCAATTCCTGGTGGGAAAAGCAATGGAACTGTTAATGGTCATTTTCCTGATGCTGATAATGTTGGAATGGTACCTTCTATTCTTCTGAAGTTTATTTGTGTCGGCAACTGAGGCCTTTTTCGTTTCTTTTATGGTATTTGGTTCTTTGCTTGCTCTTCCCAATCGCATAATCGCATGCACACTTGTATAATGATGTTATTTGAGGAAGCTTTATTTGGAAACAATATTGCGATCTGTGTTTTTCTATATCCATTTATTTGAGTCTGAATATAATGATGATACTTTTATGCCTTACCTCTTTTCCCTTACTTCTTTTTCCCCTATGTGTTAATCAGGTCGTTGTCAGAGACATTGTCAGTAAAAATGTTATTGCCCAGTTTAGGGCACACAAGAGTCCTATTTCAGCATTGTGCTTTGATCCTAGCGGGATACTTTTAGTGACTGCTTCAGTTCAGGGTCATAACATAAATATTTTCAAAATAATGCCCGGAATCCTAGGAACCTCCTCTGCATGTGATGCTGGTACATCTTATGTACATCTTTACAGGCTGCAACGTGGTTTAACAAATGCTGTAAGAGCACTATTGCTGTTCCATAGTTTTCTTTTACAACTGTAATCTTTTGACCCATTTGCTCATTATATTATATATTGTTTCCCCTTTTTTTTTTGGTTCCAGGTTATACAAGATATTAGTTTCAGTGATGATAGCAATTGGATTATGATTAGTTCCTCTAGGGGGACGAGCCATTTATTTGCTATAAATCCTTTGGGAGGATCAATCAATTTTCAGCCTACTGATGCTAATTTCACCACAAAGCATGGTGCAATGGCCAAGTCAGGAGTTCGTTGGCCACCCAATTTAGGTTTGCAAATGCCTAATCATCAGAGCCTTTGTGCATCTGGTCCCCCAGTTACTCTCTCTGTGGTTGGCAGAATAAGGAATGGAAATAATGGATGGAGAGGCACTGTTAGTGGTGCAGCAGCGGCTGCGACAGGAAGGGTGAGTTCGCTCTCTGGGGCCATTGCTTCATCTTTCCATAACTGCAAAGGCAATAGTGAAACATATGCAGCTGGCAGCTCTTTAAAGATAAAGAACCACCTTCTGGTCTTTTCTCCCTCTGGATGTATGATTCAGTATGCATTGCGAATATCAACCGGTCTAGATATAACAATGGGTGTGTCTGGAATAGGCAGTGCTTATGATTCGGTTCCAGAGGATGATCCTAGATTAGTTGTTGAGGCAATCCAGAAGTGGAATATTTGTCAGAAACAAGCTCGAAGAGAGCGAGAAGATAATATAGACATATATGGTGATAATGGAACTTTAGATTGCAATAAGATATACCCTGAAGAAGTGAAAGATGGAAATTTTACTTCTACTGAAGCTAAAGGTGTGATTGAGAAAACAAAGGTTGTTCCTGAAGATAAGCATCATCTATATATTTCTGAAGCTGAACTGCAGATGCATCCACCTCGCATTCCGTTGTGGGCTAAACCGCAGGTATTTCCTTGTGCAGGGTTTTCTATGAAGCATTTATACATAGAATCATGTGAATGTTTTCTTTGATGTTTAACATGCTTGTTCTTGTGCCATTGCTTTTTAGATATATTTTCAGTCGACGATGATAAAAGACTTTAAAATGGGAGAAGAAAATTTTCTGAAAGGGGAAATTGAAATCGAACGGTTTCCAACTCGCATGATCGAAGCAAGATCAAAAGACTTGGTACCAGTTTTTGACTATCTTCAAAGTCCCAAATTTTCGCAAGCAAGGTGCCCTAAAGTTCCGTAGGTTCTATAATGTTTATGTTTAACTAGCCTTTGTACCATTAGTTTTATAGGTTAGCTATTTGACTCTTTTACATTATCATTCTAGTGTGGTCTATGAGATAAGGTTGTTAGCTAATTATATAGTGTATATGCACAATTCATGGTAGATATGAATTTAGTAGATACTGGCTTAGTTTTGGTTTACATGTTTGTTCTTGTACATGGTTTTCCTCATCTTCAAACGTGAAACCTCATGCTGACTTTCATGAAATTTGGTTTTGTTGTTATGCAGGGTTCAGTTACATATTTTTGTAAATGAATTTTGGTGCTCATCTATGAAATCATATGGTGAAGTCATGAAATATATAAATGTTTTTCTTGTTGCAGGGTTCCTACTGTAGGTAGAAATAGCAACCAGCGACTGCTACATCAGAGATCTGGGCTGTCTGAAAATGGCCTGCTTTCAAGAAGGAGCAGCTCTGGCTCTCTTGATTCTGTAACTGACAATGGTGCTTTAGCAGCCGAACCTAACATTGGCATCGAAGAAACAAGTTTATATTGTCCTCAGATGCCAGTAGATACCAAGGGCTTTGTAAATAATAGCGTCAGCCCTAAAACCAAAACTCGGCATGAGATTGTAAATAATAGTGAGAGCTTAAGAGTGGAGGCTCAACTTAAGTTTGTAAATAGTAAAATTGAGGGCCTGAGAATGGAGAATCATTTTGAAGATGAAGGGGATGAGTTTGATTAGAGGTAATTTCCCTGTTGCCAATTTAATTTTAGGCTCCGTCTGGAATTGACGTGTAAGGGCTTTTAATACACGTCTATTGTGGAATGGAATTCCTTGCTGATGTTATAAGGGCTGGCAGTAAACATTAGTTGTTTAAGTAAAAGTTGGTGTTTATGAAAACACTGGTTGCTGCTCTTCCAAAAATTAAGCTGAAGAGTTACAATCTGGCTCTTAGATTGCAATACTTCAGTTTATGGTGTCTTAATAGTGAGTGTATGCCTTGCAAATTTGAGTTGAAGTCCTCGCATTTGTTCTTATTCAGGTGTGCGGTTATTTATTTTTTCCCCCCCTCTCCTGGGAGGCTGATTAACAGTGTTTAATACTATGGGGGTGAAAGGTAGACAGCGATTGAGGTGTACTGGGTGTACTGGGTTTGACCATGATGAAGATCATCATTCGGAAATTGAAAGTGTGAATACTATGTTGTTTGGGTTTTTATCTTCTGGTGACTTTGTAAATAACAGAACAGGAAAATTACATTTCCTAATAATCAGTTGTAATATGTAAATAATAGCATTACATTGTAGCTCTTGATCTTCTTCTGTTATTGTGTAATTTGCATTCAATATTTTTCAATCCTTGTGCAACTTTTTGTTAAGTAAGAATCACATTTTGTGAAGTTGCAGTGAAGCAACAAGTTTCGTGGGTGCAAAGTTGATGCTAGAACCATACATAATTTAAGTACAAAATGATAATCTGTCAACAGATATCGAGGTCACAAAGATAATATGGGGTATCGAGGAAGCATTAATCTAGTCACATGAATAAGTGAGCAACATTCTGCGAGAAGATTAGAATCAAGTCGCCTGATCTTATGATCTTGGTTTAATTCTCGGGCTTTAGAGCGCCACTTGGAAGAGAGTTCGTAACGTACAAGCATGTCCCGCTATAGCATTTAAGCATAACCAAACGTTATAACTGTCGGTCAATAACTACACAGAAGCAGATGCATTAAATCGTAGAGTTAAAGGCATATTCATTTTGATTACGGTTGCACATTGAAGAATAAGTGATATTCGCGATTGTTTATAAGAACCCAAGAAGATCCTGAAAAAAAGGGACATTTTTTTCGGTTAGAAAACGAGTCTGATAAAAAAAATACAAGAGATCATAGTGTGTGAGATTATTGTTTTCCAAATAAAAACCTAATTATTGATTTGAGCGTCGGATGGTTTTTATTGGGAAGAATCTGGTGCCACATGACAATTTTCTATTATTGTATATTAAAGAGGGTATCAGTGCAATTCAAATTCTGCTAGAGTAGCAAGTGACGGTTTCCTATTAAAACAAATTGAAGTGTTGACGAAGCAATCTGGTCGCCATCATCAGCTTGACCAGATTTCAGTATCAATATTTTGGCGTAGTCTGTGGGGAATTCAAGGCAAAAAGCTATTGTGCACCAAATAAACTGACAAGAAGACAAGAAAAATGAATTTAGGAAAGAACGAAGCTCACGTGGCAGATTCTGGAATCAGTGAACCTACTATTTCTCGTGGAATGACAAATGAGGAAAGAGAAATGATGATGTATGAACGAATGAAACGGATGGAGAAATAAATGGAAGCCCTCACTGCTGTCCTTTAGGAATTAAGGGAAGGGAAAAAGAGGATTGAGGAGTAGTCCTAAGGAGAAAATCCTAGTGTCTCTTGCACTAGTAATTGGGCAACCGGAGGTGAGTGGAGTTGTGACGAGGAGGCTCGGCATCGAAGTAATCAAAATACTCGAGAAGAGGTTTAGTTAGGAGAAAATCAAGGCCAATTGAATTCAGGGGGAGGAATGGATGTTCAAGAGGGAGAGTTGAGACATCATCTGAATGCCGTCGTGCGAGAACGCGATCAGGTCGCGGTATAAAACCCATATTGTACTATGGAATTGGAAGGGGAGATGCGTCGATTGGCTTAGGTGATAAATGAACTCTAAGGACGACATAAGACACCAAACTAGAGGATTCTGCTGGAGAATGAGTCGCCTCTCTCATAGGAGATTATGACTACAGTAATCCTGCGAGATTTCCGTTTCTCTGATCTCAAATACTCAGAGAGGAGTGACCCATTAGTTCTTGTTGAACGTTTTATTGATATGATAGGGGTGTAAGGCTTAATCCAGGCTCAGAGGTGTAGGGTGTTTCCATTAACTTTAGACGGACGTGCTCAGGAGTGATATTGAAAATTGCCTCAAAGAGGTATCAGGAGTTTCGACCAGATGTGCAGGGAGTTTACAGATCAATTTCGTGAGGTAGTAGCTCTAAAAGATGATATGATGGAGTTGTTGGGAATAAAACAGAGAGAAACTGAGCCCTTTAAGGAGTTCCTAAACATGTATCATCGGATTGTTCTTGATCTTGGAGCCTTTAACCATTCGGAGGCTCTGAAAGGGCTTAACAAAAGGGGTAAAGATAGGACGCCCCTGGTATAATTTGAGAAATCCAGGAATACAATCATATTCTGCTGCTTATGAGCAGACGAAGAGAGATATTGAGGGTTGAACAACTTGAAGTGTTGAAGAAAAAAGAGAAGAAGGTTAAAAAAGAGAGTGGGCCTATCCGAAATGACAAATCATCCTCAAGTGAAGGGGCGAGCAGTCGGGCATTCCCATACTAATTCCATCCGAAGCAGTCTCAATTTTAATATAATAAGATCCCACTTCCTCGCTCTCCCGCTCGCGATCAATGGAAGGAACCCAATCAACAACATAGACAACTAGAATATAATGCTCCAATGCTTGTTACACACTAGATGCGAGAGTTAACAGACTAGATATTCCATCATCCAATCCCTAAAGATATGATTATGCAGATGATTGACCAAAGTCCTATATATCAACAGTTTACTCCTTTGAAAGTCCCTTTGGAGGAGTTATATCACATGATTAAATATCACGGCTTCTTATATTCCTCAACCTCGATAGCAAAAGCACCCAACAAACGAGATAAGAGCAGATTTTGTGAGTTTCACAACACCTATGGTCACACAACAGCCCAATGTCGAGATCTCAAAAACCAAGTGAAGGACTTGGTGAGAAATTGGTATTTGGACAACTTTATCAAGGAATCCCATCTAATAGCAGACTTCCAGCATGAACCAGAGGAAAATGTTGGGGACGTTAGCAGCGAACAGTCAGACTCATCGCTAGAGGACCAACTTTGGTTGAAAATTCAAACAGGTCCAGAAAGAACTACTTAATGTATGCAATGACCAGCAGAGATGTTCTGTTCGATATACCAGCCGCGAAGCGAGCAAAGACAAAACAAGTCCCCATTATATAGACTGATGACAAGGAAAATGGAGTGTTGTAACCACATGAAGATGCTCTGGTAATTACTGCTATTGTTGCAATGAAGAAGTTCGATCAGATACTTGTAGATATTGGGAGCTCTGTGGATATCTTATTTAAATCAACCTTGGATGAAATTGGGATTACGAGTTTGAGCTAGAAAACACAAGCACATCCCTAAAGGGATTTAGTGAGGGAACACTAACGTTTCTTGGTGTGATCAAATTGCCTGTCACAATAGACTCTAGTCTGTTTTAGAAAACCATGATGTTGGACTTCGTGGTGGTCGATGAAGATTGCATGTATAAGATAATCTTGGGCAGAACGTTTCTGAGAATCAGTAAGGTGGTAGTATCTAACTATATCTGGCTTTGAAGTATCAGGTAAACGACGTTGTGGGAGTTGTAAATGGAGACCAAAGAATTGCATGGAGTTGCTATACAACAGCAACTGAAGAAGCAATGCAAATCACTTCATTAGATACTCGAGGAGATGTTAAAAAGGGTAGGCAGGAATCAGTTGAAGAAGTCAAAATAATAAGTATAAAGTGAGAAGAGCCAGAAAAAATCATCAAAATTGGGTTAAAGATTGAAGATGATTTAAAAGAAATGCTTGTGAATTGTTTACAGACGTATGCAGATGTGTTTGTGATAACTCTATGAAATGAGAGTTATCATGACACTTCTAGGGTTAAATCAATAATACTTAGAAAATAAATGATGTGTTTTTATTGTATTTTTTGTTATATTTTGCATAAACATTCATTTTAAGTTAGTTTTAATAAATTTTGCTTGATTTAGAGTAATTCGTGCCTAAATTGTGTGCTTAATTGTAGGTGTCCAGAAGCTTATTTTTCACGGAAGGAATGTTGTTGCAACAGGCACTCAAAAATGAAAAAGAACATGCCTACATAAAAATTGAAACAAAATCTGGAACAATGCGGTGCTGCAGCTGTTGCTGTAGTAATCCTGGAACAACGACAGAGAAAATTTAGTGCGGGACATATGCATAATCGATATATGTATTTTTCTAATCTAACTTATGCGTGCGCTAGGCTTCTATTTACTTTAGTTTTCAGATATAAAAAGGGTACGCATCATATGAAAAAGGCAGTGAATTAATATTGGAGAAATCAAAGGGAAAATGAGAACAAAATCTGAATTCACGGGAAAGCAAGTTTGAACTAGTGAAGATAAACCAGCAGAACTATTGTGGATTCAATTTTCATCATTATTTTCTTGTTCCTTTATTTACTCTTTGATTGAACCGATATATTTCATGGCTAATATTTCGTTATTTGTTTTTCTTTTTCAAAGTATGAACTAAACTTGATTGTAGTTAAGTGACAAACAACGTAAATGGTTTTTTGATTGTTCTGATGAGTTGCTATATGATTGATGTAGCGTTTTACTCTAATAACTATTATTATAATTGTTATTTCGGTTTACCACCCATTTAATGGTTTAAGTTAAGATAGAACCGCAAAAAAGCATGTCTTAGTAGAAATTATTAGAGTAATACTTTATCTTAATTTAAGTTTCCTGGACTAAGATTACTTGAGTCCTAAAAGGACTATATTTGAGTTAAAATTTGTGAAGAATTAGACATAGGAATTCACCTTTTAATTATAATCTTTTTAGAACAAAGGAAGTTTGCACTATTGTGATTACTGTAACTTTTCTAATAACATCAATCCCTGAGGAGACGATCTCGAATACTCATCACTTTATTACTTATTGTGTCCATTTGCACATTGACATCAATAACAATTGAGTTAAAAATTAACCAACAGTTTGCCTGGTCGCATGACGACATGCCTATAATAGACCCCATGATTGCCTGCCATAAGTTAGCTATAAAGAAAGATGTTCGACCAATGAAGTAGAAAAAGAGGTGCTTTAATCAGGAGAGATATGACGCCATTAGCACGGAAGTCAAGAAGCTGTTGTGAACAAGCTTTATAAGGGAGGTTGAATATCCTGAGTGGATTTCCAAAGTGGTCTTGGTAAAGAAGTCCAATGGCAAATGGCGGATGTGTGTGGACTTCACATACCTCAACAAGGCATGCCCAAAGAATAGTTTCCCGTTATCGAAAATCAATTAATTGGTTGATTCAACTGCGGGTTATAGCATGCTCAGTTTCATGGATGCACTCTCAGGCTACAACTAGATACCAATGTTCGAACAAGACGAGGAACATACCGCCTTCATCACAATTGTTGGCTTATACCGCTATAAGGTGATTCCATTTGTCCTTAAGAACGCAGGACCAACATACCAGAGATTGGTCAACAAAATTTTCAAATTGTTGATTGGGAAAACAATGAAAGTTTTTGTAGACCATATGATCACGAAATCCAAGGATTCAGCGAAACACACAATGCATTTGGAAGAGACTTTTAAGTTGCTAAAAAGGTACAAAATGAAGCTTAATCTAGAAAAATGCGTGTTTGAAGTGTCATTGAGGAAGTTTTTGGGTTCATGGTCAGCCACAAAGGAATCGAGACTAAACCCAAAAAGATATGGGCAATCATTGAGATGAAATCTCCTCGCCCGCTCAAAGACATGCAAAGTCTCACATGAATCTTGGCTACTCTAAACCGATTTATATCACGAGCAATTGACAAATGCCATGTCTTTTTCAAGGTGATGAGAAAAGGGAGAAAAATAGAATGGATGGCATAGTATAAGGGGGCATTTCAGCAGTTAAAACAATATTTGCTCAAGGCTCCGTTGCTATCAACGTCCAGAGAAGAAGATAAACTGTACTTGTACTTGGCCATATCTCGGTGGGCTACAAGTGCAATTGTAGTAAAAGAGGAGGCAATGATTCAATACCCAATGTATTACACCAGTAAGGCACTGCTTGATGCGGAAACGAGATAACCGAAGATAGAGAAGTGGGCATTAGCGCTACTCACGGCTGCTTGAAAACTAAGGCCGTACTTTCAAGCGTATCCAATAATTGTGATGACTGACTGTTGGTATGAATTCAAATGATATTGGTGTCAATGTGTAAGTGTACACAATAAGTAATAAAGTGATGAGTATTCAAGATCGTCTCCACAGGGATTGATGTTATCAGACTTGCTACAACAATCTTAACAGTGCAGATTTTATTCTAAATTAAAATAAAATAATTAATGAAACTAATAAACTAATTAAAATAAAAACACAATAAATAAAATGTAATAAAATAAATTATCACGTCAAACTCAAGGATAAAACCAATGAGAATATAGAGTAGTTGAGTGAATAAACTCTCTTAATGGTTTTGACTATTTTTCTAATGTTTGGCTCGGTTGCTCTAACATCTGCTACAACGCTGGGCAGAATCCTTATGTATCATCAACCGTCGCATGTTGAATATCTTATATCTATATGCAACCTAATAGTGATCAATTGTTATGCCAACATAAGATATAACATTACACGCTTAGGTTCTATTTACCCTACAAGGTGAATCCCTATGTTTAGTTCATCACTAATTTTAGATTAAGCATGACCCTTTTGGGATAAGTTAAACTCAATTTAGGAAACTCAATCTAAAATCAAGTATTTGTTCTGATATGTTCTACTAAGATAGGCCCTTTTCCGACTCTCTCCTAACTTGTATCATTAAATGAGTGATCAGACGAAATAATGATTAAAAATAAATGCAATCAAAATAAAATGCTACAGCAAACATGCAACAACATATATTTTCAGTCAATAAACTATCAAGATTGTTTATCACTCAACTACAAATAAATTTATTTCATGATTTGCAAAAGAAAAATAAAGAATAAAGTTTCGGCCATGAAACACATCCCCATAAATAAATAGAAAACATGAAAACAAGAAAAGGATAAAAATGATTGAGCTCCCAATTGATCTCTGCAATTTTTCCTCTTATGCAGTCCTTAATCTCTCTCTTAAATCTTGGTTTTCTTTTGTTTCTTTGTGTTTTTCTCATTGGGTGATGACTCTCTTTATTTCTTATGAGGTGTGCTTCTTTTATAGCTGAAAATTAGGGTAAACGGAAGCCTAGAGCGCGCATAAGTCAGATTAGGAAACTGCAAATCGCAATTCTGCAAGTATCCTGCATAAAATTTTCTCTATCGTTGTTCCAAAATTGCTATAGCAATGGTTGCTACAGCAACAACTGCATTGTTCCATATTTGTTTCAATTCTTTTGTAGCCAAGTTCTTTTCCATCTTTTGCAAGCCTATTGCATCAGGATTCCTTCCTTGAAATTTGAGCTTCCGAACACCTATAGTTATGCATATGATTTAAGCACACAAGTTATTCTAAAACAATGCAATTTATAAAAAATAAACTAAAATAGTTATTCATGCAAAATAAAACTAAAATGCAATAAAAACATGTCATTTACTCTCAAAGTATTATTGATTTAAGTCTAAAAGTACCATGATAACTCTCATTTCACAAAGTTATCACTGACCAACCACTCAGACAGGTGCTCTATAAACCTAAAGCTTCTAGACGTCTAGGGAAATGGTCAGTAGAGTTAAGTGAGTTTGACATTAGCTATCAACCCCGAACAACAATCAAAGCTCATGAATTAGCTAATTTTGTGGTCAAAATGTACTGAAGCAGACCAAGATTCAGGTGATAGTAGTGGAGTAGATAAAGAAGATATTAATGGAATCTTGATAGTGATAGTGGATAGTTCCAGTAGGGAACAAAGAGCAGGTGCAGATGTGATTTTAATTAGTCTAGAAGGTGAGGAAGTTTTTTATGCAATAAGGTTCGAATTTAAGGCCACCAACAACTAGGCAAAATACGAAGCCTTCATCCGAGGGTTGAGGCTAGCGCTAGCATTGGGAACAAAAAAAGTGAAGGTTCGAACAAAATCCCAACTGATGGCTAATCACCTCAATGAAAGCTTCCAAACGAAAGATGAAAAGATCGAGTAGTATCTTAAACGTTCCAAGTAGATTATGACCAATTTCAAAGCAATGGAAGCCGAGCATATACCTAGGGTTGAAAACTTTTGAGTAGATATCCTGGCAAGGATGGCAGTGACTTCAGATGCCCCGGTCTTTTCCTGTGGAGGTTAAAGTTTTTCTAAGAATCGAGCAAGGAGCGAAGGTGATGTGTTTAGGTATTGGAAGCTCATGGATGGATCCGATAACCTCATATATCCGAGATGAGACTTTGCCTGTAGATAGAAGACATGCAAGGAAGCTCATGTATTAAGTGGCTAGATACACCTTGATCGATGGGGTGCTGTGCCGACAAGGATATACTTTGCCTCTTTTACAATGTCTCAATGATGAAGAAGCAAACTATGTTCTAAGGAAGTACATGAGGGGATATGTGGAAACTACTCCAGTGCGAGGTCTTTGGCTTTCAAGGCATTGAAGTAAGGGTATTTATGGTCAACAATGCATCAGGACGCACAAAAGAAAACCAGAAGTTGTAAAAAATGCTAAAGCTTTGTGAATGTTCCTACCCAGCCGCTAGAAAAGCTCACTTTAATGACCTTGTCGTGGCTGTTTGCTCAGTGGGGAGTTGACTTTATTGGACCATTGCCAAAAGGTCGAGGGGGCAGCGCATGCTATTGTCGCAGTAGATTACTTCACGAAGTAGGTTGAAGTTGAAGCTTTGAGCAGCATTACTGAGAAGAAAACACATGATTTTATCTGGAGGAATATCATATGTAGATATGAGATTCCTTATACTCTTATTACGGATAATGGCAAGTAGTTTGATAATTATAGCTTCAGAGAATTTTGCAAGAATTTGAGAATTGAGCTAAAATTTTGCTTACCAGCTCATCCACAAGCAAACAGACAAGTAGAGGTTGCGAACAAGACTATAAAGAAGTTGCAAACCAAACTTGGCGAAAAGAAATGAGCTTGGGTCGATGAACTATCTAGTGTGCCTACAGGACCACTTACAAGATTGTCACAGGAGAAACCTCTGAGCCTACATGACCACTTCAAGACTGTCACATGAGAAACCCCCTTTGTGTTGGCTTTTGGACATGAGGCTGTTGTTCTAGTAAAGATTGTGATGGGCACACACCGTACATAATGTTTTAGTGAGGAGCAAAATAATGAGCAAATGTTTTCAAGTAGTTCAACAAATAAGTTTAGGAATTGACCAAATGTGCTCAAATATTAGGATAATGGTTGAGTCGATGGTAGCAATAGTACTTAGGGTAGATGATTTTATTAATGTGCTTTCTACTTCTGATAAGGATATAATTGGTCTATAAGATAAGTTATATTAAAAAATGAGCAAAATTGAACGCTTGAGTGATGAAGAAATATATGATAGGACTACTATATTGGCCATGAAACATGATTTGTTATGTGTGTTCTCTATCTTGCTTGATCACCTAAAAAAACAAAGACATGTCATTCAAATGTTTCGTCCTGGGAAGTAGTCTGATAACAATCAGCGATGCTTAATCTTCTATTATATATGTGTAACGTAAGGATTTTTATTTCAATAAATTGTGTGTAGTTACCAAGACTCTTTTCTTTCTATTTAACAAATGAGTCATCATGTCTCAACATCACAAATTAAGCTAATGAATATTAATCAAATTTCGAAACCAAAAGCAAATTAAGCCTGCGGGCTGTCAAATCATAAATTTTACAATTATAATTAAACATCAGATAAGCAAGCAATGAAGATTATTCAGCAAATCGTGATAAAATAGATATTATAATTATAATATAATAGAAATAATGCAAATTATAAGTTTTAACAAAACGAAATGAGCAGAAAAATGGAAAATATACTTGGAACGATGATCAGAGACGCTGAACGGTGATAAACTGTGTGATAAAGATCACCGCATGTGGTAGAACCGAATGTGATGGGCTGCAATCAACGATAAATTCGACTGGTGACGAGCTGATGTGAGAGAAGAAGAGAATAGAGAAACCAGGTGGCGGCTGATTGGTAACGAGTAACAAAGAATGCAATCTATGATGAGTTATTCAACCGGCTAGTGAGTGATGCGAGAGAGAAGCCAAACAACTGATCGTTTCTAAGTAGAGAGATGAGATAGATCTGTTGCTAAGTTAGGGATTTCATTTTTTTCTTTTTTTTTTTAATTTATATTTTTAATATCAAAGATGGTATTTTGGGAAAATAAAAAAAATAACGTGAATATTTTTGTCTTTGGGGGGAATGGGGTTCTAATTCCTAGCTTATCCACTGGAATTACAATATCAGCAATCAATCTTTATTTTGTTTGGGTCCTGTGCATCTCATTCCTATTCCCACCCCCAATTAAACAAGTAAACAACTTGTTTATTCTGATTCGTATTACTATTTAGTAAACACTCCATAACAGTCTCAACACTCAACAATTTCATGGCTGTGGAAGGCAAATGATTGACTATTATGAGAAGCTTACTCCTGGTATGCCAAGAACATCTCTATGTTGAAAGATAAGATTGACTTGAACAGACAACATGCCAAGATGATTTGTGATAAAAATCAAGTTATCAAAGCCTCAATTGAAAACACTAGTCAACTTGCTGATATTTGAAGATAATTTCCCTTTTTTTTTCTTTTTCGAATTCATTAAAGACTATAGTTACAATGGCTTTGTTTCCATTTCTGTTTTGTAAGTTCAATTACGGAACACCTTAACAAATTGTTAATGTTGTCATTTGTGTCAAGAAAATAAAGAGTAGATAATTTCCTTGGTGTCATACTTAAATAACAGCCCAAATATCTGAACTCTTAATGTCCAAAACTAAAATGGACTTTGGACGGGAACATGCTTCATATATCACTTTGTTTACAAACAAAGTCTTGGTGAGCCACACCAAACTATGAAACAATTTAAATGTCAACCTATAAATAAATAAAAAACATGATAAATAAATAAATAAACAAATAAAAAAAAGCACCTCAATATCTTTACCCCCAAATAAACATGAGCCAGGGGTGTTTAGAATTAGATATTGCCAATTTGACATCCAGATCACTACCAACTAAGCATTAAATTTTTTCTAACCAACAACTGAATTGCAAAAGAAGCTTGGTATGCTTTGCTTATTTAAAAATTTATTAATTGGTCTTTTATAGTTTATACTCTCTTTTCTTTTCTTCAATGTGTTTATCATTTAGTGTACATGAAAAAGATATAATTTTTGTCATTTAGTATAATGAAAGTTTTATAATGGAGCATAAGGAACCAAATGTTCTTTTGGGTTGTGGAAGTCGCGGTTTAGTGGTGTGGGCAATAGAAAATGATTATCGTAAGACGGCAGTCAAGAAATTTCCAAGAGAGCTTCATATTATAGTAGATATAAATATTATGAAATTAAAAAAAATAAATTCTGATAATACTAAATACATACAACTTATTGAAGTAAAAACATCATCTCAGAGATAGCCACACACAGAGGGTGCAAAAACAATGACCACAGAAGGTCAACCCACTCAATTGCAAAATTTGCAAAACTATAGATTTAATTCATTAAGCTAAATAAGATTGTGAACCAAATTCAAAACGAGACAAGCTTGTACTTAAATTCATGTCCCTGACCAATTTAAGTTTCTTTTTCTACCCATTTCATCAAACTTTCGATAATAAATTACGAAAACACCATTAAAACCCATAAAAGCTTTGCATAATAAAGCAATGATAGTGAGACATACTAGATCAATTTTTTTTAACGTAAAAAACTCTTCTATTTAGTTAATAATCGGTTGACCAAAACACAAAACCCCGCGTGACAAAATTAGGCTCTGTTGAGGTTTAATTGGAAAAAAAAAATAGTTAGATTTGCTTTGAAGAGAAATGAAATGAAATAACTTGCCAAGCAGAAGCACAAGTTGATTTGGCTAAAATCAAGTAACCCAAGAAAGTATAAGCAATAGCCATGATATCCAAAACGATAGCGTTTTACGTCAAAAATTAAAAAATTAAAAAATGACGAGTGACGTGTCAAAAAGGTCATATTTAGCACACAAACGAATTGAAGTTGAATACAAGTGAAAGCTAACAAACGAATTGAGTCAGCAGAATGACAAAATAACAATCAAGAGTCAAAGAAAATTGTTTTCCCTCCAAATTCAGTTTTGGCCAATTAGCCCTCGGATTTTGACGCACCTTACTTCGCCATCCACCTACCAATACAAGTGGTTTATGAAAGACGACGGCAACGACAATCAATCCCCATCTAAGAAACAATTTTTGCCCAAAACGACCAGCAAGGCTAGGTCTTTATTGCTGCTCAACCACTCCATCCGCTGGCCAAACAATGGTGAATCTTTTTGCCTCCACCTCCAATGGTCGTGCACTAATTTAAATGGTTTACGTAAGAAGACGTTGACGACATGCACAGGTATAAGCTGCAATCCTTGTCCAAGAAACTATTTCTTCCCAAAACAATGGCCAAGACCAAATGTCGAATGTTTTTGCCATTGCTGCCACTTCACCTCCCTCCGCTATCCCATTGTCGGCTTAAAACAATGGCCAAGACTAAATGTGAAATCTTTTTACCATTGCTGCTTCTTCACCTCCCTCCGCTATCCTATTGTCGGTTCAAAACAATGGCCAAGACCAAATGTCGAATCTTTTTGCCATTGCTGGCACCTCATCTCCCTCCACATTCCGCAGACAAACTCGATCGGATCAAAACAATGGCCAAGGTCAAATGTCGAATCTTTCTGCCATTCCTGCCTTCTCAGATCCCTCCGCCATCCTTGGCCAAACAGGGACCCCTAAAAAACGTCTTCATTCGACATCTCTGGTTAAACAATGCCACATCTTTTACCTATGTCCGCACAAAGCTCTGGCCAATCACATGATATCTCTTTCCAAGACATAATTTCATCCAAAATCGTCTCTGCCCAAATGACGGAGTAGCTCTTTCTTGTGTCTGACTCAGCACAAAATACTGGCCAAACCAATCATGTCTCTATCCAAGAAACTGCCTCTTCCTTTGCCCAAACGGCGCTCAGTTCCAACGCTTTAAACTTGGGCCTATATCTATCACTGTCGCCCCTGCCAGAGCTAAACACAAATGGTGGCAGTCGCGGCCATGATGATGATCAAGTTCACACTACCGATGAAGTGACTATTAAGCCCGAATCTGAACATGCTTACTGGCATCAATCACTAACACAAAGGGGTTATCATGCTCTTGAAACAATCATTGTATACAAAAATCTAATCAGTGTAATCGGCGCATCCAACTTGATTAAGTGGAATGCAAACTCGAAGAGATCCTACTTGACAAGGCATGAAGTAAATGACAGGGAAAATAATTTGGTCACTGAAAGTCTGGATCTGGTGGACTTGTACAAATCTTTGAATTTAGAAGGATCTCATATTATAAATGGTGCTGGAAAATTTTATCGCACTACTGATGAAGCAATTAGCTCGATCCAAAAGAAAAAAAAAGGTGAAATTTTTTTTTGTACTGCATTTCCTTTAGTTAAACAGTCAATAGCAATGAGATATTCTGGGCAATTTAATCTAGTTAAAGATGATCTGAATAGGGACAATGTCATGGAATTGGAGCAAAAATAGACCCACTACACTATGAGAAACTTAAAAACTGCCATAACAAGGGATTGTTGTGCTCAAGGAAAAGATCGCATTAGATATAAAGCAATCGAAAATGATCCTTGAAGAAAACGAAGTTTAAAGCGAGCAATCACAGTTTCATTTCAAAAGTCTCATACAGCTTTCATGCTTGCTATTGATATTTAAAGGTAATTCAACAGCTCATCTGTTTTTCCCTTCTCTTCTTTTCTTTTTTGTTTTAATTCTTTTCTGTGTATTTATTCTTCCACTTTTGCTTTTGCAGTAGTGTCTATCTCTGCATCTTAGAAGAATCCAATTCAAACACTCAGATGAATGGAGGAAAGTACAATAGTTGTAGAAGAAAGTTACCTGCTGGTGATTCAAAGCTTCTGGAAGCCTATACTTTTCAATGTGTGCCAAACTATCTATCGATAATAAGACTACCATTTTTATGTTCCCTTTTTTTGGGCCAGTTCATGTTTGTTTCCTAAATGATGATGCATTTTTGAAAATGTATAATAAATGTTACCATACTACCAATGTATGCTGTTTCAAGTCTACAATAGAAAATAGTCTGTTTGCTTCTTATAAAGACTTTTATTTTGTACTCAAAATAGTTACCATATTATAGCATACTCTACAATTTCAAAATATTTTAGATCAAAGCTCTTTCAAGTCATAGTTTCTTCTTTCATGATCATCTTATGCTCATCCTACCTAGAAACTTTTCTATAATGAATACTGTAAAAATTAAAATAAAAAATTGTAAGAGAAATAAACAAATAATCAGTAATTTGAGTATATTGTAAATGTATTGATGGGCAAAAAATCATTTAATCTCAAGATCAGTATATTTATTTTAGTAGTTTTAGCATTATTATTTTCTAAATTTTTGTTTAGTTAATTAATTGATTAGTAGTCCTATAATTTGCTGCAAGTGATGGTCAACTGGCTTCCTGTAGGTTCATAGAATTTGTCATGTTGTTTCTGTCAAGAAAAAGCTGAATATTGAACATAAAAATAAGGAAATTACTTGGCGGCAGCTTTTCACATCAATCTTTGTGCTTAAGAAGGGAGTGAATCAACAACAATGCACTATCGCATGAACTAGTTCTAGTGAGGTGTAAAGAAACAAATATGTTGCGAAAAACTTGGGAA
This sequence comes from Citrus trifoliata, assembly GCA_018350135.1. NCBI lineage: Eukaryota > Viridiplantae > Streptophyta > Magnoliopsida > Sapindales > Rutaceae > Citrus > Citrus trifoliata. The sequence goes on along the minus strand of VKKW01000225.1, from coordinate 88,302 downwards.
TATTCTTCTCTCTCTCTTTAAATCTTTTCAAAGGACAAGCCAAACTCAAATGAGGACTAAAATGCTTGAATTTGTTCTTGTCTAATAATTGAATGGATAAATTGTTGTGCAAATTTTATTGTACTTGCAAGCACATAAATTTATTGTAGAATAGATTTTGTGGTGACGACTGACGAGTACCGATCTCACAAGAAGGTAGATTTAATTATGCATATATTAGTTTTCTAGGTGTATATGTGAGTTGGTTAGAAGTCAATTTTTTTTAATCTTAAGATTTAAAATAAAATGGCAGGAATGAATTAAAGATAAAAACAATGCAAATAAAACATTTGAGTATCTAAATTCACATTCAACATTCACCATGGACTTAATATTTCCTTTTTAGTTTTAATTAATTCATGAAGGGGGTATTTCTACTTCTCATAATTCTCACTCTAATAAATATGGTATCAAGTGCTCAATGTGCCAGAGGTAATGATTTTTCACTAAGTGTGGTGTCCAGAACATGCTGTGCCAGACGATAGTAATCCTTTTGTCGACAACGTGGTATGACCATCTACTAAATAGTTTAGATACACTCTTTGTCGATACTGAGTCAAGACGACCCACAAAATACTAGAGGAAATTTCCTCTCTAATAAATATAGTGCAAAGTACTCATTGTGCCAAACAGTAACAAGATTTCACTAGAGAGCCGGTATACCATGCAAAATCTAGACAAGATATATTGTTTGTCGATAATGAGTCAAAACAATCACATAAATTAGAGAAGAAAAGAAAATAAACTTACCTAATTAAGCACATGGATCATGTCGAGGCGTCACCTTCAACCTAAGTTTGAAATTAAACTAGTCACTCATAATTGAACTAGGGGTAAAATAGTAATTTTATTAAAATATGTATAAAATACAAGATAGAGAGATAATTATAGAAAATGGAGCTAAAAAATAGATTCAAGGTGTCAAATTGGAGAGACGTGGAGACCTCTATTTATAGATACAATAGATAAATTATGACCATTGAATGAAAACAATTTGAACGTTTAGGATTGCGCCACACAAACTTTAATCGGTCGGAACACATCTTCAATCAACACCACATTAACATTTCGGTCCAATTAGATGCTGTAACATCATCGATCAATGCCATATTAGTATTTTAGTCCAATAACATCCAGCCACATCATCGGTCAACTCCACATCATCAGTCAATGCCACATCATTGGTCAATAGGATATTGCCACATCATTCATCAATGCCACGTCATCATACCGTATATGTGAACAATGTCATACTAGTGAATAGTACCGTATAAACAACATCATATACGTGAACATACCAAATACCCTTTTATGATCCTACTAAGGTTTTCAACCATCCTGAGTTAAAAAATGTTACCCGTTTTGCTGTGCAACTCTCGTTAGTCGTAAAATGACCAAAATATCTCTTAAATACATAAAATACTTAAATTATAATAAAACACATAAAATAAAAATTTAGAGGATTTAAACACATAAAGTATAAATATAAGTGAGATTTGGAACACGAAATGATAATTTTACCTTTTATAAATATGCATTAGGTCTATTTCAACCTTCTGAAGGCCTTTAATTTGAACTTTGACTTTAGATAATCTACTGTGAAAATGCTGTCGATACTTGCATACTCTTTACGATTCCTTATCCACATCATTTTCCTCAAGCTCGCATACACTTTCAACATAAATTCTACAATGGAAGTGGTAACTTCTATTGTTAGTGCAAGTGTGGTAGAGATAGGTCGATTAGTCTGTCAGTCCACAAAAAATTCGTGGATGCTTTCTCAAAGGCTATGAAATGTATAAGCTGAGCTAGAAATGCGAGGGAGTGAATGGGGCTCAAACATGCGAGCTAAGAAGGAATAAGACGGGGTTGAGTAACCCCAAACAAGTCTTGAACAATAATTGAATAAATACCCACAGGCGGGTTAGTAAATAAATGTACCTCATGAAGGAGTGAATGAGCCATATTTTCCATAAAATCCACCGCCGAATTTGCTTCGCAATAAATATGGGTGATGGAAATTTGCCAGTTTCTGCTAACTAATTCCCGGACAGCAACAACTAATGCATAGAATTCGTTAGGCACAATCACTTGCTTCGAAATCATTTAAGTAACACAAAGGCTATCCACTTCTACCAAAAGACGTTTTATGCCAGCCTCCCAAGCTATGCGTAAACCTTGAACTAAACCCCAAAGCTCAGCCATGAGCACTGAACTTTCTCTAATATTCATACAATATCCGGAAATCCAGTGTTCGACAGAGTCTCAAAGAAGCCCACCAGCTCTTGCACCCTGAAATTTCCTATAAGATCCATCCGTATTCAGTTTACAGCAAGGCCATGGAGGTGGAAGCCAGCCTATAAGGATTTCCTTTCGCCTCGGCTGCTGACTTATTTGGGACTGGTTTAGACTATGGATTTCATTAGCTTTGGCCATAATATCTAAATAGATTGATCAAAAGTCATTGTTTTGTTGCCCAGCAATCTAGACAGAAGCGAGTTCGAGCTCCATCACATATAGCCCAACAAGCTCCCCGCATGGTGGCTAACTACGTGCTCTTTATGGCCTTCTAAACTCTAGATCTTTGCTTCTCAGGGAGGGATAACAGTAAATGTCTAGGATCCACTCCATACTTTGAACAAATAACCTTCACCCATAGCTTATTTGAATTCGAAAAAACTTCCCAGCTCAGCTTCATCAATAGAGCTTGATTCATCACATCCAACTTCTTAAACCTCAGTCCACCCTTAAGCTTCGGCATGCAAATCTTGTTCCAACCCACCATGCTCATCTTGTGGCTCTTTGACTTCCCATTCCAAATAAACCGACGGTAAGACTTTTCAATCTTCCCAAGCACCGCAGCTGGGAGTAAAGTTGTTTGCATTGCGTAAATAGGCATTACTTGAAGCACCGAATGGGCCAAAGTTATTTGGCCAGCAATGGATAAATGAGCTGCATTCCAGCCAGTGAGCTGTTTATCCACCTTGTCAAGAATCGTTTGATAAGTAGCTTTATTCACTCTCAAATGAAGAAGAGGCATTCCAAGATAGCATCCCAAATCATTTGTAGCCAAATACCCCAACACATCACTGAGGCGTTGAGCTTCTCTTGGACCAACATTCTTAGAAAAAAAGATTTTAGTCTTCGACTTATTGACCTTCGCTTCAGAGCTCCAACAGTAGTTTTCTAGCACAGCATCTATAGTATTAGCCTGATTAAGTGACGCCTCTGCAAAAAGGAGCAAATCATCTGCAAAAAATAAGTGCGTTAAGGGAGTTCCATGCTTGGCCAACCAAATAGGCTTCCAATTCCCATCCCTCACTGCTTGAGTTATTCCATGGCTTAGTCATTCAATGCACAAGACGAAAATATAGGGAGATAACTGATCTCCCTGCCGAATTCCTCTCCCCGGGGCAAAATCTTCTGTCACCTCCCCGTTCTACAAAATACTCATTCGAGTTGAGGTTACACATTCCATGACAAGTCTAGCTAATTGATTTGGGATACCAGTTTAGTCGATCATACGCTTTCTCAAGATCCACCTTGATAGCCATAAATCATTTCCTCTCCATTTTCTTTCGCATAGAATGCACCACTTCCTAAGCTACAACAATATTGTCGATAATATGGCGGCCGGGAACAAAGCTAGTCTGATGGGGCCCTATAAGTTCAGGCAACAAAGCTTGCAAATGGTTGGCGATTATTTTAGTCACTGTTTTGTATGCAACTGTGCACAAACTGATAGGCCGAAACATACTTAGGCTAGTAGGGTGCTCTACTTTGGGAATCAATACCAAAAGGGTAGTATTGATTTCCTGGGGGATCTTATCCGAACTAAAAATATCAGCCAAAAGCTTGCAGAAGGAAGGACCAACTACCAGTCATTGGGTTTGGTAAAAGATGGCGTGTAATCCATCAGTACTTGGAGCTTTGAGGAGTTTCATGCTAAAGACCACCCTTTTAATTTCGTCGTCTAAAACTGGATCAGCAGTATTTTCCAACTCAGAAGCATTCAAGACTGGGAATAAATTCTGGACCGAATACCGTTGGGGAGTTGCAGCTTCACTTTTGTATAAGGCCGAAAAATACCCTATTGCATGGTTACGAATCTCTTCCTCACTATAAATCCAGTTTCCCGAACTATCTTGGATCGCTTCAATTCTATTTCTTCGTCTTCTCACAATGGTTTTTTGATGAAAAAAATTAGTATTCATGTCCCTGCGAAGAAGCTCATCTTTCTGAGATTTTTGCCACCAAAGAATTTTCTCTTGACCCATTACCCTCTCCAACTCGTTCCGTAACCTAGCCTCTAACCGCACTAGCCCTCGGGAGCTGTAATTCTCTAGGGCTGCTTGAATCCCATTTATACGAGCCATTAAGTCTTCGTTTTCTCTGAAAAATATTTCCAAACACCTCCCTATTCCACTTTTGGACCTCCAGGACAAAATGGGAAGCGGCAACGCTATAGTGGGCTTGAGGATCCCACACTTTCTTAACAAAAGAATTGAAATGCTCATGATCAACCAAGGAGCCAAAAAACGGAATGGCCTAGTCCCTTGATTCTTGGAGGCCAATTTCTCAAAACGAACCAGCACCGACCTATGATCTGAAGCAACCTTCGGTAGGTGAAGAATAAAATTATCTGGAAATTTTGTTAACCAATCAGAATTACATAGAGCTCTGTCAAGTCGTTTAAAGAGAAGTCCACGAGACCAGGCAAACTGGGGACCTTTAAATTTTAAATCAAAAATTCTGTGCCCATCAAACCATTACAGAAAATTTTCGCACACTCCGGAATTTCGTGTAACACCCCCTTGCTTTTCAGAAGCATATAAAATCGAATTGAAATCCCCACCAATTATCCAAGGGCCCTGAATTGAAGTAGCAATACTATCCATATGCTTCCACAGTTGTCTCCGCAACATCGGGTTTGGGTTAGCATATACCGCCGTTCCCCATGACACAAATGCCTTATTCATACATATTTTAAAATGAATAAACTGCCTGTGGTTTAGCAGTACCACCACCTCTATAGAACTCTGCCAGAGAAGCCAAATTCCACCAGAAAAGCCCACTGCTTCCACACGATGAGATTGGTCAAACCTACTCTTCTTTATGAACTCATCTGCTTTGACCCCACTAATGCGAGGTTCCATCAAAACTACCATAGAAGGATTATAATTTTTGATAATTGTCCTGAAAGAGCGCTGAAAATTAGCCGAAACTGCCCCTTGGACATTCCAATACATAATGCTAATCGTCATGAAATAAAAAGAAGCAAAAAAAGGAGAAGCAGATACTTTATTAGTGCTGTTCATTAACGTCTGGCATCAAAGTCAAGGGCGTTTACTCAACCATAGAATCTTCCTCCTCGAACATCTCTTCCCCATCATTCTCACCCATAAATATAGCCTGATGTGCTTGACCATTCCTGTCATTCACCCTAAGAGTGTTATGCGCGTCTGGAGGGTCGGACAAATGTTTAAATTCCAGTCCCAGCTGTTCTCTATGTTCACTGGCAGCTTCCCCTACATCCCCAGAGGGAGAGTCTTAGGTAGCACAAAAGACCACCGTATGCTTTTTTGGGTCCAAGTTTGTAGCAACAAGAGACATTTGTTGGTGACTAGGGTTAGGCTAGGGGTTAAGACCTGCTGTGATATGAGGGTTTGCATGAGGTGGATAGTTTATGTTTGCCTCTCTTATAGTGAGAGCACTATAATGGAAAGGGTTTTGAGTTTGGTTCATAGAAGTAGTTGGCGTCTTCCTCTGGAGTTTTGTTGTAACAGCTGTGGTATGTTGCTTGCGTCGAGCCACGGTTGGCAGTGAAAATCGGGTTGAGGTTAGCCATGATTGGTTGATGAGAGGTAGAGGGGTTATCTTTCATAGCTGCATGGGTGGGGTTTACACTGTCATCTGTGACCTGATCTAATATTTGGAACCTGGAGAAACCAGCCTCTATAGTCTCACGGTTCCTATTAACTTCATTGTTAATGTCCTTGTTATTATTGAATTTTCAGCCTCTTCTCGTGGCTATCATCCATGGGCCAAAAGGCTCGGCATTATTGGCATTGTTACAGTGATTATCGAGTTGGAAAGGAGTCTCTTGCCGCTGCATGTTAGGTTTAGGTTGAGCACCCTCTCCAGGATTATTCGCTGAACTCGAATCCTTGCAGCTGTTATTACTATGACCATATCTTTCACATGTGAAGCAAATCACTGGCAGCCCTTCATACTCTACCTTTTGAATCTTCCCATCCAACACAATCTGAGAAACTAAAGGTTTCGCCAGGGAGAGGGTAACTGCAATTCGGGCAAATCTTCCAAGCGCAGAAGATGCCGTGTTTGAATCAATTTTAATCACTGTACCCATCAACTGTCCAAGCTTCTGAAGAACTTTCTGGTCATAGAGGTGGACAGCGAGTCCAGGAAGACGAATCCATACATTAACTTGATCTATATCCGTTGTATTGAAGTCAAAATAAGGCGTCCATGGCTGCACAGTGAGATAATGTCCCATGATAATCCACGGGCCTTTCGTTAGGGCATCAACAACATCACTAGCCGAACGAAAACGAACTAGAAAATAGTTGTTTTCTAAGTCTATCACCGAGTAAGTCATTGTTGTTTTCCACATGACATTCAATCTCATACAGAGAGTTCTATATCCAATTGTGCGACCCAGCAACTTCACTATCACTGAATTCTTCCATGGTTCACATAATTTCTTATGAATCCTATCCGAGAAGGATATGGAAGGCATATGTCCATCTTTATTTTCAGTCACGTCCCCTTCCTCAAACTCCCAGTCCACTGTGCCGCCCTCATAACCCGTCTCCATTGCTCGCAATGAGTTCACGAGGGTTTCCTTATACGAGACCTGAACAGGTGTATCATCAGCAACCTCCTCATCACGAAACCTTGCCTTCTTAGTTGTTCTAGTTTCCCTGAACGGCGAAGGGAAAATTCCTCCAGCGTTAGGGTTTTTTCCACGTCTGGATTTTTCGAAGCTTTCCATTTGCATCTGATAGTTATTCAATCTGTTTTAATTGCTTAGGCGAATTACCTTTGACTTTAGTCAAAAGAGTGCAGATTGATCTCGAATTAAGACTTCTGCAGAAAACAACAATGTCGGTTTTATCTTAGAGAGCTTATCATCAAGTCGTCAATATATATTTATGTATAAGCGACGTGTCGGTGTCAAGTCCAGCGTGTGTTTTGCACTTGATATATGTTTAAGCAGATGGCATCAAACGTCATCTGCCTTGCCGTTTCACCACTTGAGTCAGCGCTCTCCAGTCTCGTGCGTCAGATTGGTCAATTGTCTGTTACAGCCGTTAAATTTGGCAGGAAATCTGTAACAGTGGATCCAGAATGTCTTGGAAAGTTGAAACTACATAAAACCCTTATAGGCTAAGAGGCCGGGGGTTGAATGATTCGAGAGCTTGTAATAAGATCTTTACATTTGTATTATTTTTTCTTGAGGGTTAATAAAATCCATTGCCCGTGTTGAACCTCGAAAATCTTTGTTCATTGTTTTTTATTCTGGTTTTTAATCAATCTTTGTGTGAGATTTGTTTGGTTAACATAATTAGCCATTGGGGGGGTTTGATTCGGCTGAATTTGCTGGATCAAGTTCAATAGAATAATTGAAATTCAAACAGAGAGAATATGATGGTGGACATTATTTGAATTGAAACAGAACACTTTCTTTCAGATTATATTTTTTTTGAAAAAAATTCGGTAAATTTACATCCCTATTACCATGCAACTAGTTACACAAGTTTGTTCTTCCTTCAACTCGATGGATAACTGTTCGCACGAGAGCTGTTGGTTACCATGTTTTTGGTACTAGTGGAAAAGCTTACTCCTAGGCTTGGCTATTTGGCTTTCAATATTAACCAATCATATTACTGACCTTTTTTGAACATAAGACTGTTTAGCCACCGTTAAAGACCATTTGAAACTGCCTCATCCCCCTTGTAATAAAAAATGGATATAGCTTTTCGCAGCAAAAGCCCTTTTTCTTGGAGTGAAGTAATCTTAATTGATGAATGAACAAGAAATAGGTACGTATGTGTGGCATCAAGCGTGCAGTGTGGAGATAAAGCATTTACATGGTAGATCAGAAAAAATATAAAAAGGAATAAACGTTGTATATATTGTATACAGAGAATATTAAGTGAAGAAATGCATGAGAGAAAAAATTTCAGATCTTGGTATGATCATCTTTTTAATTTATTTGTTTTCATCATAGAACTGTTCCATCTATTTTCTGCATCTCCATTGGTCCTAGCTCCATCTTACCTTTGGCCTGTTTGAAGCAAGGATGGAGGCTTGACTTGGTATCCTGGTCACAATTTAGTAGATTCCACCACTGCAATTCTCCTATTATTTCTTTGACAGTATCTGCATTTTGTGCAGTGAGCGGCAGCTCTCTCAATAGATTGCACTTGATCACCTTAACCTGTTCTAGACATTGCCAAGATTCCTTCTGTCTGCAAATAGTCCTTAGCTTGGGAAGGTTCTTCAGTTCCAGATTCCGAAGGTTTGGCACAACACTTTCTGGAGTGAAATTTAACTCCGAATAATAACAAAAGAGCTCCACCAGATTATCACAGAAGCTTACCTTGATTTCTTGCAGGTTTGGTAGGGCTAGAATAAAGCTACCGTAAGTCAGAAGATATTTCAGTCGAGGACACTGAGTCACTTCCATTAATCTTAGTTTTGAAAATCTGAGCCCAAGATAACCGACTAGCCCTGAAATGTTTCCCAAATAAGCCAGATCATGGAGATGAAGTTCCTCCAGATTTGGTAGCAGGTCATCATGTGCAGCGCATCCTCCACTTGGCCTTAAGCTGCTTCTAGATCCTGCTATAGTTAAAGATTTCAGACTAGCAAAGGCACCAACGCTATCTATGACCAAGGTTTCAAGCATTTGATCCAGTCCCCAACAGTTGTTTAAGATCAGAGAACTTGCATTTGTCAACAACCAACCTATCCATTCTCCTGAAAGATCAATGCCGCTGATTGTCACCCTTCTTTCATCATGTTTGGTTGGCAAGGAGTTTGCTGTTGGACCTATAAAGAACTGAAAGCTTCTCAATCTACCGATCCATGTAAGATCTTCAGTGCCTTGAGATGGAATATTCTCCAATCTTATGGACAAAACGAGTAATCGCTCAAGGCATCCAAGCTCTTCAAAATTTGTTTGTCCCTCGTCTTCTTGTCCTCTAACTCTCCAATGATAATCACTGAGTGTCATGTCTAGAATCTCCAAAGAAGACAATCTGCATATAATTCCAGCTTGGATTTTCTTTAGATAGTGAGTGCGTGAGAGGTTCAGTCGCCTTAAGTTGCTTAAATTTTCCATCCCTTTAGGCAATTCTCTGATGCTAGTAGCAGATAGATCAAGATCTTGAAGTTTAGTAAGACCTCCAAGTGCAGGTAAGTCTTCCAGATAGAAGCAATCCCTTAAGAGAAGAGCACGGCAGTCGTACAGTTGAAGAAGGGAAAGAGGCAGTGAGTGGATGCGAGTTCCACTAAGGTTTAAGACTCTGAGTGCAGGAAATCCGTCAAGGAACTTCTCAGGTACTCTATCAAGGGGAAAATTGCCTTGCAGTAGCAAAGTTAAGGTCTCTGGACAATGTACCTTACAATCAGGCAACTTTGTTATGCTGTTATTCATGAAGGAAACCCTTTTTAAAGAATTCACTAGCTCGATTTCTGAAACTTCAGTCAAGCCAGCCCCTGAACGAACAAGTGATTTAAATCTACTCTCCAAGGAAGATGCAATCCATATGGCAACATCCCGTACCACATCATGGATTTTCACAGTCCCTTCACTAGCACCATCTTCCAACAGACAATGGTCCTTCAGATTTTCAATCAAAGAAATTCCTCTGTTGAATGAGTCCTCGTGGTTTTCTTGTTCGTCTATTAATCCTTCTGCTAACCAACACCTCACAAGTTCGCTTTCTTCAATTGAGAAATCTTCAGGAAACAAAGAACAATGCAGGAAACAATATTTGCTGTTACCTTCCAACGCGTCATAGCTCCATTTTAAAGAATTATAGACATTGTTTTCAATGCCTTTGATACATGGCACTGATTTTTGCCACTCCTTCAGAGCATGTTTCCAGAGCTTGACGTTTGTCTTTCCCCTCATTGCAGTCCCCATGGTGATGATAGCCAATGGCAATCCTTTGCATTCTCTGGCAATTGCCTGCGCGAATGGTTTAATTGGATCTTTACTGGCTACTACACCTGCATTTTGACTAAATAATTGCCAAGCTTCATCATCATTGAGAAGATCAACTCTAACTTCCACATCAGTCTTCATCGCCATACAGACTTCTAAACTTCTAGAAGTCAGTATGATCTTTGAACCACCATGATCTTCAGGCTGTGGAACACCCAAAGAATCCAAATCAATTGTCTCCCAAACATCATCCAGAATGAGAAGAAAGTTACTCTCCCTCAAAAGTCTTTCATGCAGTCGAATACCTAGTCTCTGCATGCTTTCCTCCATTTTCACATCCAAATTCAATCTCTCAGCTATTTGTGCTTGAACCCATCTTAGATTCAACTCCTTAGACACTGTAGCCCAGATGACCATGCCAAAACGATGTGCTGATGAATCCCTCCTGAGCATGTTGTTCAGGTTCTTAACAAGAGTTGTTTTGCCAATTCCACCCAATCCCCAGATACCAATTCTCCTGATTCCATCACAATCCAGCAGTTTCATGAGCTTACCTAAAGTTTTTGATGCTGTTGTTTGATGCTCTATTGAAGGTCCTGGGATATGCTCAACAGATTTTGCTTCGGGGTTGGCGATCACCAAGCCTGCGGGAAAAATTCCTTCACTTTTAAGTCCTTGCACCTCCTTGAGCATTCTTGCCACTTTGCTGCCATGTCTATGCTGCGGACAACAACTACAGAAGCAACCACTATATTTCTTCTCTTTGGCTCTCACACTTTCTTGCATTAAATCTACTTCAAAGAAAAATTCATCAACTGATCTTACCCATGCTTTCACTTGAGTTGTTGGTACCTTTCCATCTTTCTCAGCTACTGCGAGCTGACATATCATGTCATCTCTGAGACCAATTAGAACCTTCAATTCCTTTTCTAAAGCTTGGAGATTTGATTGAATCTTAACGGTGTTGTTGATTTTTGAGCAGAAAGGGCCACAGAGAACATGGCCTGCTTCTGCTACGGCTGAGCCCAAGATTGAAGCTACCACTTCCATGATCGAATTTTGGTGATAAATGAAATCAGAATCTCAAGAAAATTCAAAATTTTAGCAATGACGCAAGTACTTAAATCATCTCTGAAAGTCAAGCCACCATTGAAATATTGCGTGTTAATTGTCATTTTGGTAGTAATCTTGCTTGGTCAATTATTGATTTTGGATTTATTCCAGTGGCATGTCACAGGTGGCACCTACTGAGAAATTTCTTTTAATCTTTAATCAATTACTTTTGCCCTGCCCGTTGAATTTTCCGTAAATAATATATCGTGTAATATATTTCTATGAGTGCTACATTGCCGTCCTGGAAGTCAATTCCTTACACGTGTCAAATACAACCTAACGTTATTGTTTAATACCTTCAAATGTGAAGTCGACCCAGAAATTTTAAAAAGGATTTTACCATTTTTTTTTCCAAGCAAGCAATCACCTAGAATTTTACTTTTTTAATATTTCTTTCCTTTGCTATCTTGTCTCGGTAGCACCTCCCCAAGAGAAATGAGATTTTAGTTGTTAATATTGTACTCGGATACAAATGACAAAAATTTTGGTGTTGCATCTCATGATTCGACATGCAACTGCAAGTAAATGCTTGCAAAGAAATTTGAAACTCGGATTCATATGATATTACTGTTGCTTCATATTCTGAGTAACTTGTGCAAAATTAATTTTATTATAGACTTCAACATAAGATAAGCCTCTATCACCAACGGAATAAGCAGCTTTCAGAGCAGAGATTCAAGGTAGAGCAAAAATTTAGGTATAAACAGAGCAAAGGCATAGCATGTAGCCCGGCAAATAATACTAAAGGAAATAATAGTAGAAAATCCATATTTTAACGTGTATTTTACTGTCAATGTTTCAGTGGACATACAATCCATAGAGGGATGCAACAATTTCCACAGATAAAGTTTTTTAATATAATTGTTTCCCTGCCATGCAACAATGATTCTGCATGATGGATCATTATAGGATTCAGGCATTTACATGATGTACCACTAAAGCTTCAGTTGAGAAGAGATACAAGAATGTAACTTGTACTGAACATTTTCGCTGTCTCTCGCCATCATCTGTCCTCTGTTCTTCTATCCTAGAAACAGCGAGAAAAGTCCCATTAGCGAGGAGCATTTGGCATAGATAAATGTTCAACGCTTCTATACAGAATTTTGAAAACAAAATTCACTTTTAAGAGTTTGTGGAATGGCCGCAGCATTTATATAGGCAATTCTGCAATCAGCAATCCAAAAAATGAATCAATATGGAGTTGATAGGCAATGTGTATTTGAGTCGGGATATTTTGTGTATTTGAGTCAGAATATTTTCTTACCTATCTATTGACTATGTTCTCTTGTCAGCATTGTTAAGTGTGTACATGGGTGGAACATTTGCTGGAGACTAAACTTGATTGTGTCATATTCTCATCTAAGATTATTCCACCATTTTAAACCTCCTCTAATTTCTTTTATAGTTAGTGCATTGAAGGCTGAGAATGGCAGTTTTGTCAGCTTGGGCAGTTGTAACCTTCAATTTTCTCCAAAATTGGCCATGATATTTTCCTCGAACAAATAATCCTCAAGTTTTCCAAGTCCCTCAGCTCTATGACTCTTAATTTTGTGAGCATTGCATAAGAAAATTTTCCTGCAAAGATACATTTCATCCTTCTGGGGTCATAACCCTGATATCTTCAAGGTTTTAGACCTCTTGAAGCAAAGCAAAGGATATGAGGTTCCTCAGTCTCGGACAATTAACCACTTCTATGATTTTTTAAGCCGAAAAAGCGACATCTTTGAGCCGTCGGTTCTTCCAAAATTTTTGCCAAATTTCTCAAACGCCTTAGCTCCAAATGCTCCAGCTTTGGTAACATATTTCTCCGAATATTCTCCCCACTTACCAAAGTTGAAATGGAGTTACAACTTGATACGGTAAGAGACTTTAACATTGGGAGACCCACAAGCAATTCTTTGAAATTAGTTCAGATATCACACTTATGCCCGCGCATATTATTAGGTCCAGCGAACTTGCATTGGTTAATAATCCTTCAAGACCTCAAAAACAGAGAACGGAGCTCCTCTAGATCAGGCAAAGGAGGCAGGAAAGTTATCTATGTGCAGCTTAGATTCAGAACTCTTAAGTGCTCTAACTTCTCGAAAGAAGTTCTTGGGGATTTTCTTCAGGGAATTATCTTGGAGGAGCAACACAGTCAGCTCAGAACATCCAATCAATTGACTAGGCAACCTGGTAATCTTGTTGTTCAAAAATGAAATCCTTGCGAAAGAATTCTGAAACTTTTGCGGCATTTCATACAATAAAATACCAGATTGACAGAAAAATCCACTCTTCTTTGATGTCCTTATAGCCACGTCTCTCACAATGTAATGCATCCTCACAGTCTCACTGCACTAACCTGTTCTAACAAGCAAGAGTCCTTAAATTTTTCAATAAAAGCGATCCCTTTATTGAAACATTCCTCCAGCGTTTGGTTTTCATCTATTATTCCATCAGCTGTCCAGCATTAAATAAGTTCACATGTTAGGATAGAATAGATTCTGGATATAAAGAACAATATAAAAAGCATCACTGAAGAAACTTACTTGGCAAGGGTAGCAACTCTACTTTAAGGGCTGATAAACATCCTTCTCGATGCTTTCAAACTGGGGTGCCGAGAGCTGCAATTCGTAGAGTACATTCTTCCACCGCTCTTTCATCCTTTTGTTACTCATGGACTTCCCCACGGTTGCAATAGCTAACGGCAAACCACAGCATTTGCTAGCAATTGCCTTTGCTATTGGATTTATTTTTTCTGACCGGACGACATCTCCTGCATATTCAGCAAACAAATTCCAAGCTGCTTCTGCATTCAAAAGGTTCATCTTGACTTCCTCATCAGTCATCATGTTTCTACCCACATCAAGGGATCGAGTTGTCCGAAGGATCTTACAGTTAGCTTGGTCTTCATCTTGTGGAATGCCCATAATGTCCAAATCAATTTTAATTTCTCCCAAACATTATCCAGAATAAGGAGGAACCTTTTCTTCGTCATTAATCTTTCATGCAGTCTCCTAGCTCTTCTGTCAATGGTCTCTTCGGCATCAAATTCTAACCACAATCTCTTTGCAATTTGTGATTGAATATCTCTCAAATCGAGATCCTTTGAGACTCTAACCCCGATGACAATATTCAAGGATTCCATAAGAGAAGAGGTCTCTAACTACTTGTTCAAGATTTCTCACTAGGGTAGTCTTCCCCACTCCTCCCCTACCCCAAACGGCAACTCTTTTGATTCCACCATCATTCAGATACCCTTCAAGCCGCTCTAAAATTTCCTCCGCCGCTTTCTGACCAAAGAGACATGGCCCTTGCATCCTCTCAACAGCTTTTACGGGAGACATTCTGAAAATAGTTGCTCACCTCTTTCTCTTCTTTCCAACAATTCTACTAAGCTGATAGTGTGAGAGTTAAAATAAATATGTCTGAGGTTGCTGCACAATTGTTTGATAATATACCTCAATGAAGGCATTGCCGGGAACTCATGAATCTCTTGAATTAAGCAAGCCATCTAATGTTTGAATATCAATTGTTGGATGGCTAGAAGCATCAAAGGTCAGGATTGGATGGTAATCAAGTTGAAGGAGCAAGTAGGGGTGGGCAAAATCAGGTTCGGGTCGGGTTCGGGTCAACCTGATCGGGTTTCGGGTTGTTTGGGTTAGACAAGGAACAATCCGAACATAACCCGAATTAATGACCCGACCCGAACTAGTTCGGGTTGGTTTTAAAACAGGTAGGATTGAGTTCGGGTCAATTTGGGTCAGTTCGGGTCGGTTGAAATCGGGTCAGTTCGGGTCGGTTGAAATCAGGTCAATTTGGGTCAATTCGGGTCAAATTCGGTTAATACAATTTTGATCTCTTTTTTTTTTCTTATTATTGTAGTTTTTTATGAAAGTTTTAAGACATTTTTCTTAATTGTAGTCATTTTTACTAATTTTCAACTGAAAAAAGGAAAAGAAAATGTTATTAATTCAAATGAATAAAGTTAAAAAGCTATAATAGGATTATTTGCCTATTGGCTTGGACTTGGGGGGTAGAATTAGGACTGTTATTTGTTCAATCAACAAAATCCAAAGTTCCAAATTTAATAAAAGTTAAAATTAATACAAACTTACAAAATCCAAAGCACAATTTCTAAATATTAGTCTTTAAAAGTTTGAAACACAAACTCACAAAATCACAAAATTAAATTGTTTAGAAACATAAATCACAAAATTCAAAGTTCAAACATTAAAACTAAATAAGCTTTTTTGGTTCCTCCACCTTGGTTCCTCCATGGCTCCACTTTGACAAATTCTAAATTGAAAATTTTGAACTCCAAGTTCAAGTGCCGATTGCGTAGAGAAAGATTGAGAAAATGTACAATAAATATTTTCCTTAAGCCACGTTCCAAATGAACAAACTCAATTCATATAAAAAATTGAGCAAATATACCAAATTCATAAGATTACACATCAAACACAAATACAAATAAATAAATCCAATTTATATCTTTAATTAAACTAAGGGGGGTTACAATCTTTCTAATTTCTATTATATCATTATAAATTTATAATTACAAATAAATATATATGTTTACCAAATTTTTCAATACACACTTGATTATATATTTCTATTATATCATGCTTATTTTATGGCATTTATCACCAAATCAAGTTAATAATAATATTAGACAATAATAACATTCTATCAACTTCAAATTGTCTAACTAAAACAATTACAAATTAAACTTAAAATTTAAAACTATAACAACTATAATTATAGGAGCTTAAATTACAACCAAATACTATTAGTACTATAATATCAAATTATGAATAATAATATATATTAAAAGTTACATTTCAAACATCCATAACACTAATGTCGGGGCTCACCGCTTCCACTGTCGAAGCTTGCGATCTTATAAGTTCTATAAAATCCAAAAAAAAAAATTAATATGTAGATGTTCTATATAAAATTATAATGCATTTTAAATATATTATGTATTTAATGTATTGATAAAAAATTAAAAACATTACCTTATTGTAATTCCATATGAAATGTTTGCTCCTTGATATCTTCTTGGAGGTTGTAGACGGGATTGGCAAAAAGTTTAGACTGCAGCCAATTTTCAGTGCATATCAATGCCTCAACCATAGCCGGAGTTAAAGAACTCCTATACTCATCAATAATACGACGCCCGGTGCTAAAGGTCGACTCAGATGCCACTGTGGAAACAGGAACAACAAGGACATCTCTTGCAATTTTCTCAAGAATTGGATACGTCGATCCATTCACCCTCCACCAAAGCAAAACATTAAGTTTAAGATTGCTGAGATCTTCAACTGAGTCCTTCAAGTACCTTTCCACCTCAGATACTACTCTTCTACTCTCATTATGAATAGAAACCTTCTTGGCATATCCAAGGAAAGGGAGAGATACTTGAAAAGCGTCATCATATTCACCACCAGCAACATCCACCAAATTAGCCTCAGTTGTAAAACGTTGAGAAGAACATGTACCTCCATAGCTGCCACTAAGACCACTCTCACCATACATCGATGGTGTGGAATTAGCGGAGAATGCACTATATGCATCATAAAACTCATTCAACAAGTTCTTCACTGCTTTGGTCATTTGTTCAACCATCAAACTATCATTGCCAAAAATGATCTCAAAAATATGTTTAGCAAAATCCATTTTCGCTCGTGGATCAAGAATAGAGGCAATAATCAACATTTTGTTTATCTTTCCTGTGGACTCCCAATACTTGTCAAATTTTTCCCTTATACTATAAGCCATAGAGGACACCCAAGGATCAGTACTTTCTTGCAGTGCAGTCAATGAACTCTCAATTAAGCCAATAGTATCATAACAAAGATTAGAAGTCACACTCAAAGAGGCAGAAAACAATAATGTGGCATCATAAAATACCTTCAAAAACTTCACAATTCGTTCGGCACTCTCCCAGTCATCTGATCCAGGTGGGCCCACCATTCTAACATTATTTTCTTTCTCAGCAAAGAATGCCTCATAAGGTTTATCCACTTCTGGCATTCTATCAAATGCCGCTTGAAATTTCAGTGCAGTCATCAACATCAAATAAGTGGAATTTCACCTGGTAAGACAATCCAAAACAATAATTCCTTTTGGACAATTCACATGCTCAACACATTGTTTAAATGTCCGCAGCCTCATACTAGAGGATCTCACGTATTTCACTGCATTTCGAATAGCGGTAACACTAGCATGCAACTCTCCCAATCCTGAGACAACAATCAAATTCAAAATATGTGCACAACAACGCACATGCATATATTGTCCCGCCAACACAAGTGCATTATCACTCCTCCAACTAAGCAACTGCATAGTTACATAACCAATAGCAACATCATTTGCAGTGGCATTATCGACAGTTATTGCAAACAACCTCTCTATTCCCCAATCTTGTAGGCAAGCCACAATCTTTTTACCAATCGATTTCCCTCTATGATCTTCGATGGCGCTAAAACTAATAATCCTCCTATTCAAACACCAATCACTATCAATAAAATGAGCTGTAATCACCATGTAGCTTATGTTTTGAACAAAAGTCCATAAATCAGTTGTAAGAGACACCCGCTGCTTCTTGTTGCAAATCAAACTCTTCAACATTGCCTTTTCCTCCAAAAATAACTCCATAACATCTCTACCAATTGTTCTTTGAGATGGCATAACAAACTGTGGGATAGCTACACTGCAGAAATGTCTAAAGCCTTTGTTGTCTACAAAACTGAGCGGCAACTCACCCATAATAATCATTTTAGTTATTGCCCTTCGACACGCGTCTTGACTCCATCCTTTACCCAAAACCAAATTACTTGCATTTTCTTCGCCGCCCTCGAATGTCAAATTTTGTTGACTTCCATTTTGTTGTGCCCGAAATGTCTTGTATGATTCACATGTCTTTATATGCCTTGTCATATTTGTAATCCCATCAAGCCTTGAATGACATTGATATTGCTTACCATAATAGTTGCACATACATTTGTTTGGATTATCTTCGAGTAAAGTGAAATGATTCCATACTGCCGATCTTTTTTTCATTGGCGGTCTTTTCCGCTTCACATTTTCCTTTCCTCTATGGGTTCCTTCCATTTGTACACTTTGGTCTTCATCGTCACTCATCGAATTCGATCTTGAGTGTCCAAGCATCTGAATATTCAAAATAATAATTAATAATCATTAATTCAAAAATCAAAACACATAAATATTATTAACATAATCCATAAACAAAAATTAGTAATTTCAATTCAAGTTGTTCATGCTTCATAAACAAAAAGTAAGAAATTCATGATTAATTAATTAATTTATAATATCCAATTGTCTATTCCCCATAATAGTATGATATTATTTGTCTATCTATATTTTATTTCTTATTACAAATTAAATCCTTTAATTTCAAGTCCAAGTTACTTGTACTTAACAACTTAACGGATGATTAACATACAATAAAATATTAATTGAATTTATTAATTTTTTTAGGGTTGAAAGCTTGAAGCTACTGCACAAGTACACATAATTACATAACACATTATAATTATAAAATATATACAACATAATACTTAATTTTAGTATTTAATCTACCTAATGTGCTAATTTATTCATAAAAAATCAATTATTAACTGTTTTTAACAATTATTAACAATTATCAATTAATATTATTTCAATTATTAACAATTATCAATTAATATTATTTCAATTATTAACTATTACTAACAATTATTAACAATTATCAATTAATATTATTTCAATTATTAATAATTAACAAAATTTTTATTATTCGCTGACTAACACCATTTTCATATATCCTTTGTGCTTGATTGTTAATTTGTTATATTTTAATTCGCTAAAGAGAGCCAACGATAAAAAATTAATAATCAATGAAATAAAAACAAAACCCACCAAATCACCAATCATCAATATTCAATTCCTTTTTATATATGACAAAAAAATAATTTCTGATGAGCTCAATAATTAACAAAATTTCCTTGATTTTATTACTAATATTTATAAATACATAATTAGTTAATTACAACAATTACATAATAACCATTAACCAATTACTCAATTACATAATAAAGTAATAAATTATTTAGCATATATTTAATTAATTAATTATATAGTGTATATATAGCTAATTGGTTATATACCGTGAGTGTGAGGACTGAGGCGTGAAGTCGTGAATTGAAGGAAAATTAAAAGTCTGAAACTGAAACGACTTGCGGACTTGGGAACTTCAATAAAGTTGAAGCCTTGAAGCCTTGAAGCTTGAAGCTCGAAACTTCAAAATGGAAGGTGGAAACTGGAAAGCTTCAAAATCGGGTTCGGGTGGAGAGGATTCGACATTCAAGCAGCAGATCGGTGGCCACGGCTCACAGCTGGACGGACGGGATTTCACTTGGCAACAGATCGCGGCTTCACTTGGGAGTTGGCAGCAGCAGATTGCGAAGATGCGGACGGCTCACAGCTCACGGTTAGTTGCGACTTCACTTGGCAGCAACAGATCGTGATTTCTTCAACAGTTGGTAGCAACAGATCCGTCTTGTGGTGGCTGGTTGGTGGTTGCAGACTTGCGGGTTGCGGCTGCCTTGTTCTGTTGTTAAGTTGTTTGTGTTTGTTTAGTTGTTTGAACTTGTGAGTTGTGGCTGACAGCGTGTGTATGTGTGTGTGTTAGGTTTGCGAGTGAATTGTTGAGACTTGAGTGACTGTGCAGCGTGTGTGTGTGTTGTGCAGCTCGTGTGTGTTCTGTTCTGTTTTGTTCTGTTCTGTCATTCTGTGTGTGTGCTGTGCAAGTATGCAGCTTCAGCTTGTGACTTGTGTAGTTGTGTTGTGTGTGTGCAGCAGTGTATGTGTGTGTGGGCCGTGTGGCTGTGTGCTGTGCAACTTATGACAAGTTGTGTGTGTGTGTGTTGTGCAGCAGCCGAGCGAGCAGCGTATGTGTGTGACTTGTGTAGTTGCTGTTGAGTGTTGACTCATTGAGACATTGACTGTGGCTTAAACTGTTAAAGTGTTAAACATCTTCTATTCTTCTTCTTAACTTTGTTTACTGCAAGTTTGCTGCTACTGTTAGTGCTAACTTAAGTGATTGAAATTTGAAAGTTTGAAACCATTGCTCTGTGTGTGTGCAGTGTTAGACACTTAGACTGTTAGCTTACTTTTTTTTTTTTCAAACCCGATCGGGTATTCGGATCGGGTCGGGTCGGGTTTGACCCGAATCGATCACAACCCAATCGGATTTGTAAATTTCAAACCGATCGGGTTTCAATCCCGATCCGATTCGACCCGAACCCGAAATTTATCGGGTCGGGTCGGATCGGGTAAAATGCCCACCCCTAGGAGCAAGATATCACAGCTTGTTAAAGACAAGACTGAGCAATTGAAGACAAGAAGATAAACTGCAGTGTCAGGTTGTTATAACAACTTTTGTAATGTCTTGTAATGAAATTGATATCTGTTGATGCTAGGTCTTGATGTAACTAAAACATGAGAACCTAGTTCTATATAAAGAATTGTAAAGCAATGAATCAACAGGCTGGAAAAAATAAAATCGAGACTTTACTTTTTGCTTGTGAATTGTGTGAAAACTACTAGCCTTTTTTTTTTTTTTTATCTTAGTATCAGAGCTTTAAAAATCCAGAAATGGATAATCAAGTAACAAATGAGCCAACCCCAGAAGTTGTGATCAACAACACACCATCAACTTAAACACAAAGTCCTTTGCCCACCCAAACACAAACTGAATGATCATATTCACACACAAACATGCATGTACCCATAAGTTTTTCCTTCACAGCCCCTGTGAAACTTGACAAAGAAAATTACATTATATGGAAAGCCCAAGTCTTGCCTGCTATCTGTGGCAATGGCCTGGAAAACTTCATTGATGGAACATCTGTATGTCCATAAAAGTTCCTAGTGGATGCTGATGCAGAAAACAATTTCATAGCATCTGTAAACCCTGCATATGCACTCTGGCGTAGACAAGACCAACTTCTCTTAAGTTGGCTTCTTTCTACAATATCAGAGAATGTTATCACTGTTGTGACACATTGCTGGAAAGGCTTTATGCCTCCCAATCAATAGCCAGATCCATAGTTCTCAAGATGCAATTGCATGGTGCAAGAAATGACACACAAACTATCACAGAGTCTTGCACAAAAGTAAGAAACTTGGCAAATGAGTTGCAAATGGCAGGAAAGCCAGTTTCAGAAGAAGATTTTTGCTCTCATGTGCTTACTGGCCTTGGCTAATCTTTTGAGTCCGTTGTTGTTAACCTCACTTCAAGACTTCATGAACTGACCTTTGATGAAATGTATTCTGTGTTGTTGAACCATGAGCTAGACTAGAGTAGAATGCAACTCATGACAACAATTTTGAAGCAAATGTGGCCTCAAAGCAAGGAAGGAACAACTAGACCCAAAAGAGGAATGAGAGACCAAGGAACCAACCACCAAACCAGTACTTTAGTCCACAAAATCAATACTTTGGACCTCCCAACAATGGTGCTGGAAGACCAAATAAAGGAAAAGGAAGAGGGAGACCACATGGAGAAAAGAAGACGGTATTCAAACGTGAAGTTTTTTGTCAAATCTGCCACAAAGAGGGCCATACAGCTGATGAGTGTTGGTACAGAAAAGAAGATGACTTTGAACTAAAGCCTCAGAATTGTCAACCAAGAGGAGCCTTTCTAGCAACAAATAAAGGAAACAGTGAACAAGGCTGGTACTTAGACAGTGGAGCAACTAATCATATCACAAATGACCTCAACAACCTTAGTGTATGGTCTGAGTACAAATGTAACTCTTTTCTCTTAATTGGAAATGGACACAAGCTTAAAATCCCACACATAGGGACAATACATTTGCCTATATATGTTGGTAACAAATATGAACATCTTGTGCTTAAAAGGGTACTTGTAGTTCCACAAATAACCAAAAACCTGCTAAGTATCTCTAGCATTACAACAGATAATAAACTAACAATTGTATTTTCTGATGAAACTTGTGTTGTTAAGGAAAAATTGGAGAATGTTCTTCTTCAAGGAATTGATATAGGAGGGCTGTTTCAGATTGTTGGAAGTCAAGAATATGTAAGTCCGAAGAAGGGATGTGCTGTTGATAGAGTCTACAAATCAGAGTCTTTGTTTGCTTCAATAAGTGAGGCTTTTGTCTCAAAAAGTGTTGATGAGTCTTTAAGTCTTAAGCCTAGTAGTGAGTCAATTAATCAACTTGATCTGTTACACAGAAGGTTTGGCCACCCTTGTGAACAGACCCTTATGAAAATCATTTCAAGTTGTAAAAATTTATCTGCTTTCAATAAAAAAAAATCTTTGAGTTTCTGCACTGCATGCTAATATGGTAAAAATCATAAATTGACTCTTAAAAGCTCATAAACACAGACAAAGCAGCCCCTTTAACTGATCCATGTAGATCTTTGGGATCCAGCACCTATAATTTCAGGAAAAAGTTACAGGTACTACTTAAGTATTGTTGATAATCGCACAAGATACATATGAATTTACCCCTTGACCAGCAAAGCAGAAACAACACAAACCTTCATTGACTTCAAGAATCAAATAGAGAAAACATTAAATAAACAGATCAAGTGTTTACAGACTGGTATGGGGGGAGAATTTAGACTATTAACCGAGTTTCTTAGGAATAATGGAATCATGTTCCGACATTCGTATCCATATACGTCAATACAAAATGGTCAAGTTGAAAGGAAGCATAGGCACATTATAGAAACAACACTCACCATGCTAGCACAAGCAAACATGCCTTTAAAACTGTAGTGGAACGCCTTTGAAACTGCTGCATATCTTATCAATGGAATGCTTGCGCAGGCCTCAGGTCATATCAGTCCATACAAAAAACTTTACAACAATGAGCCTGATTATGCCTTCCTAAAAACTTTTGGGTGTGCATGTTTTCCATATTTAAGACCCTATAATCAACATAAACTTCAGTACCATACCACTAAATTTGTGTTTATAGGGTATAGCTTACAGCACAGGCAGAGTTTATGTAGCTAGACATGTGATTTTCAATGAGAATGAGTTTCCTTTTGTTATAGATAAGAACTTTGAGACTAACAAAAGTGAAAACAGGATAAGTAAGCAACCTAACTATCAACAACTTCTATTACTTCCTTGTGGCATTTTCTCAACTCCACAATCAAACAGCAATCCATACAAAACATCCAAAGAGGGTGAACATAACTCCACACAAGACACAATGCAAGCATCATTCGAAAATCAAATCAGAACACCAAACCAAGACTAGATCCAAACATATCAACGAAACACAGAAACACAATTGGATGAGAGCCGATCTGAGCCAAACCATCAACAAGAGAGAGTCAATATATAACCTGAGCGACCATTAGAACCATTAAACACACACCTTATGATAACCAGATCCAAACATGGAATCTACAAGCCTAAAATATACCTTGCACAAAGGAGTTCATATAAGTTACCAACAAATATAGCAAGTGCTATCAGGAATGTGAAATGGAGAAATGCTATGTTGGATGAATACAAAGTTCTACTGGAAACCAACACTTGGGAATTGGTGAAAGTTCAAGAGGGTACAAAGGTCATCGGAAATAAATGGGTCTACAAAGTAAAGCACAATCCAGATGGGACAGTAGCGAGACACAAGGCGAGATTAGTGGCCAAACGCTATAACCAAACAGCAGGGGTTGATTACACAGAAACCTTCAGTCCAGTGGCCAAGTCATCCACAATCAAGGTACTGTTGAGTTTGGCTGTCATCTATGGTTGGGACATCAAACAAGTAGATGTCAACAATGCCTTTTTGAATGGAGAACTAAATGAAACCGTGTTCATAGAGCAACTAGAAGGATTTAAAGTGAAAAGAAAGGAAAACTATGTATGTAGACTAAAGAAAGCACTCTATGGACTGAAACAAGCTCTAAGGGCTTGGTATGAAAAGCTCAAAGCTGCCCTACTCGGTTGGGGATACAACAATTCAGTCTCGGATACCTCACTGTTTCATTGGAGGGATAATAGAGAAGTTATATACATACTTGTGTATGTAGATGACATACTCATAACTGGTATTGGCCAAGATCTTGTCAATGAACTGATTAGAAAACTTAATGAGAGTTTCGCGTTGAAGGAGTTAGGCTCATTAAGTTATTTTCTTGGAATTGAAGTAAAAAGGGATCGTGCAGGGATGCATATTTGCCAAAGAAAGTATGTGCAAGAACGTTTAGAGAAGACAAACGTGAAAGGGTGCAGAGAAAGCATAACCCCATTAAGTTCAAGTGTGAAATACACCTTAGAGACTGAAGAAGAAGAGGGAGGACAACTTTTTGAAGACAAAACTCTCTACAGAAGTGTCATTGGAGCTTTGCAGTATGCAACCATCACCCGACCAGACATTGCTTACAGCGTCAATAAACTAAGTCAATTCATGCAAGAACCGAAAGTGATACACTGGCAAGGCTGCAAAAGGATCTTAAGATACCTTTAAGGCACCCTAAATTATGGTCTGTACTTTACATCTGGAAACAAAATGGAAATCTCAGCCTTTACAGATGCCGATTGTGGAGCTGATAGAGATGGCAGAAAGTCTACAAGTGGTTATTGCATGTTTTTAGCAGGAAATCTAGTCTCGTGGAGTTCAAAGAAGCAGAAGGTAGTATCAACCTCCAGCACAGAAGCAGAATATAGATCACTGTCAAATGGAGCAGCTGAATTGACTTGGTTACAATCCTTACTTGCAGAGATGAACATCAAGTTGGAGAAGAGGCCAATACTATGGTGTGACAACAAGAGTGCAATAGCTCTTGTTGAAAATCCAGTCTTTTATGGAAGAACCAAACACATTGAAATAGATGTTCACTTCGTGAGGAATAAAATCAGCAACCGAGAGTTTGATTTGAAGTATGTGGAAAGCAAGAACCAAGTTGCAGATATAATGACCAAGGCACTACCTAATCAAAGTTTCGAATACCTAAGAAGCAAGCTCAATGTCAGGATTAGATGGTAATCAGGCTGAAGGAGCAAGATATCACAGCTTGCTAAAGACAAGACTGAGCAACTGAAGACAAGAAGACAAACTGCAGTGTCGGGTTGTTATAACAACTTTTGTAATGTCTTGTGATGAAATTGATAGCCGTTGATGCTAGGTCTTGATGTAACTAAAACATAAGAACCTAGTTCTATATAAAGAATTGTAAAGCAATGAATCAACAAGCTGGAAAAAATAAAATCGATTCTTTACTTTTTGCTTGTGAACTGTGTGAAAACTACTAGCCTCCTTTTTTTATCTGTGAGTACAAGTTGCAGGCAAGGCTGCAGCCTTGCATAGCAATTTTGTTACCCTCCTCGACCATAGGTTGCACTTCTCGTGCAGTCTCCTCTACCTTTCTGAGCCACACCCTGACTCGTGTATTAGGACACTTTCCTTCACTTTCGGCTAATCTAATATCTTCTTCAATTTCATTTTTCCTTTCTGTGAGTTCTTCTAGTTACTTAAATTCATTAAGAATTGCTTATTGATGCAAAAAGAGCATAAACCAGAGGCACTTCCATTAATATTAATAACTTGAATGAATGAAAGTTTACAAGCATTGGCTTATTTATACACAAGCTATGAAAAAAGACAGCTAGTTAAAGGACAACACTTGGAAATAAGAAAAAAAAAATTGATCCGTGAATATACCTATCATTAACCAATGATGTAGAGCTTCTAGAATTTCCATCCTTCCATGCTCATGTGTTAATATTCCTCAGCATAACCATTTTGCCACCTCATTAAATCCAGCTCATTTCTCTCATTAGCTGGCTGCAGATAGGTGTAGCTTAGGTGGCATGCCAACGTGTCCTGAGGTCAACTGTTGACTGTTCACTGCTGCTGCTTTCAACATAGTTCTTTCTGAAGAGCTTTCATGTTACCATAAGCATGAGAGTATGAGAGTACGAAAGCATGAGAATGTAGTAGCAGGAAGCGTAATAAGTCAAATAAGCAAAACTTCATAAGAGCATGAGAGCTTAGTTGCAGGAAGCTTATAAATCCAATAAGCACAACTACGTGAATGTATGAAAGCATGATACCTCAGTAGTAGGACGCTTAATAAGTCAAATAAGCACAAACGCATACGATCATGGAAACGTGGGAGCTTGAAAGCTCAGTAATAAGAAACTTAATAAATCAAATAAGCATAGCAACATGAGAGCATGAGAGCATGACAGGATGAGAGCTCAGTAATAGGAAACTTAACAAGTCAAATAAGCATAGCTATATGAGAGTATGAGGGCATGAGTGCATGAAAATGTGATAGCTTAGTACGTAGTAGGAAGCTTAATAAGTCAAAAAAGCACAACTACGTAAGAGCATGAAAACATGGGAGAGCAAGAGCTCAGTAGCAGGAAGCTTAGTAAGTCAAATAAGCCTAGCTACACGAGAGCACGAGCTCATGCGAGCACAAGCTCATGCGAGCACAAGCTCATGAGAGCCTAATAGCAAGAAACTTGGTAAGTGAAATAAATATGTGAAACGACCCACCCTAAATCCCCAAGGCGAATATATCTAATCTCGTCCAAAGGAATTGATAATTAATCTAATAACTAAGAATTCTACCAAAAATTTAGCAGAGTCTCCTCTACAATTATGACTTTCCTAAACCTGCAATTTATAAAATTAACACTCCAAAAAATAATTCAATATTTAATCAACCTCCGCAACCAACTTCCTCAATCCCATACCAAATATCCTCCAGACGTATAATGTCAAAAATACAATATATTATCTTTAATCACGAATATGCAATAATTTATACAATCCAAAATATCCTAACAAACATTTGTGATTCCTAACACCATCACGTGGCCATAATTTCCAATCTAACTATCGTTGCTGAGTCGACTGATATACCTACAAATTTCCTGTAGACGGGAGGGGGCTAGGGGAAATATAATGAAAACGAGGTGAGTATAAAACTCAATGAGCTCAGTGAGTGGATAATAGTTTTTGAAAAATAAATTTACTTCAAAATAATTATATCATTTCAAAAAATCCTTTTAGCAAAATTTTCATAAGAACTTAAATAACTTATTTGAGTATAAAACATACAATCACATAAACATAATATATAATATATAATATCATATAAAATCAAAGAAGTCATGATACACTATAATCTCAACATCTGAATCATGAAATTTGTCACTAAACAAGTATCCAGGAGAATAATCTCATGATATCCGAATATCGACAAACAGGCAATTAGGGAACCACCATGCCCCGAAGCTACAACGGTTAGACAGGGAAATGCCATCTCATGTCTCATATATCGCATCATATCTATGCATGCATAAACTGATCCCCAAAAGACAAGGTGTTTAATCACACGGCCCAAAACCTCTATGTGTACTCAGACGGGCCCCGAAGGCTTATATCTCATATGTATCTCAATATCTATTAGTATCTCAAAATATGTATCTCTTTAATCATCATATCGCACACATATGCCTCCAAAAGGTAAAAGCACCCAAACACACGACCTAAATCCTCTATGTGTCTTCAGACGGGCCCCAAAGGCTTCTCATCTCATCTATATCACTGTATCTGGAGGGGAAGGTGATGGTTGTCGAAGCCAGCAAAAATAAATATCTACTCTAAATAAATTGTGTATAGTGATTGAGTAGGGTCGTATTCATAGAGATCGGTAATTATTTAATTCTTTTAAAATATAAAATGCAAAATGGGGGAATTGTTGACAATAATAAGAATCAAATTAAAATAACAAGAACACAAATTAAAATTGTAATTCAAATTGAGAAAAGCTCTGGTTGAAGGAATTAACTCAGCTTGATTCGACTACTGATCATTGATTCAATTATAAATCATTATTACTTATGAATAGACCAGTTAGAGCTACTGAGAACCAATAATAGCCAATCTCTCCTTAACTAGTCGATAACTAAGGTACGACCGTTGGTTATTTCCCTAATCAATAGACAACCCTGGTACGACCGTTGGTTATTTCCCTAATCAATAGACAACCCTAGATACGATCATATGATTTAATCAATTGACAGCTTGAAAAAGCAGAAAGACTCAAATCCTAATCAACAAACGCATATGATGGTCCAATTAAATTAAATTGTTTATTCTCATAACACAACGCACTGCTATGCTATTTGTCATCAACATTAAAATCTTCATATGATGAATCTTTTAATTGACAATAGATTAAGTTGATAATTAAACAGTTGCCAATTATCTAATTAACAAACATAATCATGACAATAATTCAGAGAATAAACAAATATCCAAAAAGCAATAAAACAGTTAAAACAGTTAAACCATAAGAAAGATCTCACAGTAGTGATGAATCAAAGCTTCATTAACCTTCAACCAGAATAATAGGTTTAGTTCTTCATAGAGAGAAGAGAAAAATTTAGATCTAGGGTTTTTTTTTTTTTTTCAAAAATCTCCTCCTGTTTACAATAGATTCCTCCCTTAAATACTATCCCCGTATGCATAAGATTACCAAAATACCCCTTTATTCATAAATTACCAAAATGTCCACGACATCATAATTTACCAAATTATCCTTAGAATCCTAAATTTCCAAACTACCCTCGATTCAAGTTACAAAAATAACCACGTCATAATCATGTAATTACCCTTAGGGAGCGAAATTACCAAAATCCCCTTAACAACTTAAATTACCAAATTACCCTCGAAATCTCAAATTATCTAACTACCCTAATATGAAATTACTAAATTAACCACCAATTTTAGAAATTACAAAACCATCCCTAAACTTTATAGAATTACTGAATTGCCCCTACTAGTCAACGGTGACTGGAGTTTAGTCAACAGCAACAGGAAGCTCAAGTCTGATAGTTATGACCTCGGTGAGTCCAATGGTGCTGGCGGTGACCTCCCACTCGCAGTGACAACGACAGATTGATTTTCCCAAGCAGCAAGATTTCCGGCAGTCGTTCGTGGCCAAAACAGTGGTTTCAGTTGGCGCGGTTGAGGGTGAGCTGAGGATCAAGATCCAGGCGGTGGCATCACCCAAAGCCGGTGGAATCGACGGTGAGAAGAGGTGGGTTTTGCCACGACTTTCCGAGCTTGTTCATGTGATAGAAAAAAAAATTACAAAGATTTATGACGACTTTGTAATAGAATATATTACATCAAGAATTCATGATAGAATTTTAAATTGACTTTACTTTGCCGCTATTTTGACAAAAATTCTAGGTATGTTTAGAAAAAAAATTAAATAAATTAAGAAACGTCGTCGTTTTGCATAAGTTGAAATGACGACGTTTTGCTTATAAACTTAAAATATTAAAGAAATTCAATTCTTGTGGTGGCTCTAATCCGATAAATGGAAAAAAGAAATTTAATTCTTTTTTTTAAGTTGTCAAACATTTCTATTAAACTTTTAATTAGCAGATATTCGAATTTTTTTTATTGGATTATTTTCTTACATATTATAAGGTTAGAGGGCATGGTTCATCTTGATCTAATTTTTTTGAAGCATCTAAAGTTATTGTGACGCATGGCATTTAAATAATTCTAAAAGCAAGAATTATTATCTGTAAATTTCTTTTAATCATGCACCAACAAATTAATATATATTAATGAGGTCAAAAAACGGCCTCCTCTAAATGTGAAAATAAAATACTTTGTTGGAGGCAAATCCGCACCAATAAATTAATATATAAACAAAGGGTAAAAGCTCATTTAGTCCCTATATTTTAAGATTAGTGTCTATTTAGTCTTTATATTTTTTAAAATGCCTCGAAACATTCCTGTCGTTAAAGTATTGATACTCCTACCGTTATTTTTTATTTATTTTGGCTTACTTTACAATATTATCCTTTTATAATAATTGTTTTGTTTGGACATTAATAAAAAGAAAATAATTAAATTACCAATTTAACCCTAAAAAATAAAATAAAAAATTTAATATTAATTTTAAATTGTCAAAAATTGTATGCAAACTATCAAGTGTGCAAATGGTGCTTCCAAAAAAATTAATATAATTTTTTTAGGGTTAAATTGGTAATTTAATTATTTTCTTTTTATTAATGTCTAAACAAAAAATTATTATAAAAGGGTAGTATTGTAAAAGTAAACCAAAAGAAATAAAAAGTAACGGTAGGGGTATCAATACTTTAACAGCAGTGATGTTTCGATGTATTTTAAAAAATATAGGGGCTAAATAGACATTAATTTTAAAATATAGAGATTAAATAAACTTTTACCATATAAACAAATAATGAATATTATTTAGATTGGGGGAAAAGTCTCATCTTTGAAAGATCCATTTTTAATTATTTACATTCCAACTAGATTTGCAATTACTTGTTTCCTCCCTATAGATAAAGGGTAATAAAAAACCTTATATTTTTTCATTAACTATTATACACTTCTTGATACATTGATATGAAATTATTGTTAATTTAGCGATAAAATAAAAAAATAAGAATAACTAAAATAAATAACTAAGTAAATAATTTAATTAATAAATAAAAAATATAATAAATGTCATAAATTTATAATTTTTAATTTAATCCTTTAAATTGAGATTGCTAATTCTATGGTTATATGACTAAATTTCAATGGGGAGATTACCAATTTCCCCCCATTGAAATTAATATATACTGCTCACCTGTTATTGTCTTCACAATAGTCAATAACCCGCCGGCATTATAAATTTATAATATTACACTTTTTTTCAAATATACTTTTATTGATATTTATTATAAATTAAATAAATAATATAAATAGAAATTTAAATAAAAAATTTAAATATTAAAAATAAAATATATATACAAATATATATGTTTTGATGTGAATAAAAAATTAATAATAAGATTTTTTTTCCTTGTGCTTTTTTTTTTCATTTTATACAATAGAACTTTCAAATAAAAATACTCTATATATGAATAATCTATTCATAATAATAAAAAATTGTATTCCCAACTTGGAACCAATTATAATTAGGAGTAAACTCCACATTGTAATGAGTTATATTTTTTGTAGGCCCTATCTTAATAAACTTACCTCCACATTATAATAATATTTCAAAAATATATGCACGTTACATTAAATAATTAAGATGGAACAAAATATCTTTCTAAAGTTGCTTGTGACAATGATTTTCAAGTCTTCAACATCGATCAAGCAACCATCAAACTACACATCCATCGGCATGCTTTTGTTTGGATTCTAGCTGCTGAACGATCAATTAAAGCAATTTCAATCCTCAAGTAGTCTTTGAGTGCAAGCATTTCACTATTGGCAATTCTGGGAAGAAAAATGCATACAAAAGAGATTAAACATTAACTCGAGCAATGTTCATATTGTCCAGACTAACACTGCAAGAAAGATAAAAAGATAACGAAATTATTTACCTTAATTTGGGAAAAAATTTAAAGAGAAGTCAAATTTTCAATTTTTACCTTTTGTTACTCCCCTGTTATTGTAGATGATATTCCTAAAAGATAATGTAAGCATTCTTTACACTAGAAATTCCATGGCCCACCATCATAAAAGTTAATGCAACAAACAATTTCAACCATCTCTAATGCAAATTCCATGAGCATCATAAACTAAAAAGAATCATAATACCTTAATTTTCTTACATCTCAGCCAAGTAGCACTTATGAATCTTCGAGAGCACAGAGCTAAAGCAGGTTCATACTTACTAAATTAAGTTAACAGACAATAAAGTGTAAGTAGTAAAATTCTAATCTATGACAAGCACCCAAAACAAGTGCAGTAGGGTGAGTTTTTCCACTTCCAAATTTTCATTGCTATTAAGAGATGGAAGCATATGGAATAAGAAACATATTCAACCCAAAAGATTATTCAATATAAACCTAATAAGCTTATGGTCTTATTTAAAGAATATTATATTATTCCATAATTTATAGAAATCAAAGTTAAATTATAATATTCTTTAAGTAAGAGATACACTTATTCGAGTTGCTTAAATGAGGTAGGCTAGATTTTTATTTTGGTTATGTTTCTTTCTTTTCTAATCCCATTTCTCTCCTATTTCTTGTTCCACATCAATTGATGATAAAGCTTCTTTATCATATCTCAAAACCATTCTAGCCAAGAATAAGGAGTTAAAGAACTATTTTGCACTAGCTATATAAATGATTATATTACAGTATTGTATACGAGATAGAAAAAATAAAAATATCAGTTAAGGCAACATTCATATCTCCAAATCTAGCACTTGAAAACATTAAGTAAAGAATC
Organism: Citrus trifoliata; assembly: GCA_018350135.1. Lineage (NCBI taxonomy): Eukaryota > Viridiplantae > Streptophyta > Magnoliopsida > Sapindales > Rutaceae > Citrus > Citrus trifoliata. The sequence continues at coordinate 55,680 of VKKW01000225.1, read as the reverse complement.
TACCAATAAAAAAGTTAGTTGGAGAAAAATATTTAGATTGATGCCAATATATATAAAGAAGTAAACAATTATTAAAAAAAGAAAGTTGAAAAAAAAGAAAATTAAAACCTTGCTGAGAGCATTTTGAAAGAGGTGAATAGCAATCTTCCCGTTAACAGCAATTTGTCTAGCTCCTTTGAAGCATTTAGAAGTGCAACCCCTAAATCTGCAAAACTCATTGATATACTAAAAAGAAAAGTGATTTATTAACCCAACAAGATAGACCAAATGAAATTCTGCAGTAAAAATAACAAGTATTACCAGGTAGAATAATCTTTCCAAAGCACCCTTGATAACCTTTATGGCTTCACGAGCTTGAGTTTGAGATCCCCTTTTTAGCTTACATTAAACCAAATTCATTAACACATGATTTTTAAAAGACACAATATATACGTATAAGATGCCAGAATAAACACTTGTAAATGTACCCAAATTCCCAAACCTTAATTATAGCAGTTTTGGAAGGGAGCTCTTTAAGCCTCTTTTAAAATAACTCGACTTAATTGTGGATTTCAACTGGAACAACAATAATAGGAACATGTCAACTGAAATAAACAGAAAGGAAGCTTGAAAAATTGTAGAAAGAAATGTTAAGCCATTATAAACCTGTTCACATCTTTCTGTAATAGTTTCCTGACAACTAGCTCCACCAAGGATGTGGTTATACAATTACAACATAGATAATTTCCAGGCCATAATTGGGGCTTGCCCAATTGCCCTCATAAATCAAGATATGGAGTATGGTGTAGAAAGTCTTCAACCCCTTGTAAAGCATGCACAAATGCAAGCAAATGATGTACAAATACTCAAAGCAACAAATTGACGTAATCAAGATCTCAGATGCAATGCAGTTTCTTATGTATTCACTAAAACTCTAAGACCCCCTTTAACATAATCCCATTATGTTAGCAGAATGAAAAAATGCATATAATGTGAAGGCAACGAATCATATTCAAGTAAACATGTACTAAGGATTCAAGCATCACTGGAAAATTCCATCAAAATCCCAACCAAGCAAACTCAGCAAGATAGAATCAATAAGGACAACACAAAGCAAACAAAAGAAACCGTTTGTGCTAATCATCAATTAACAACATTCCCAAGTATATACCTACCTAATTTCAGTATAAGCACACATAAAATTCGGCAAAATATTAAATTAACAAAATTACTAAGATAACCAATTCGCATAATGAATTAAGCGAAATGAAACGTACGGATGAAGAGGAGGACAGGGAGGAAGAGGAGAATGCTAGAATTTCCCTTGAGAAGATCATTGATGGGAGTGTAAAGAACAGTGATTGAGGAGACCAAAGTGGTCAAAACGATCTGGGCCGTCAAGATTTCGCACACCTTGCGAATGAAACCCCATCAAAGCAAGTTCTCTTCGTAGCTGATGTTGTGCAAATTTTAATGTACTCGCAAGCGCACGAATCTATTGTAGTATAGATAAATGGCGACGAGTGTCGATCCCACGAGGAGGTGGATTTTAATTATTTGTAGAATTAATTTTGTAAATGGGTGGTTGGATTTGTGGTGGAAATGATTTGGATTATGCTAAAATTGGAATTGAAATGGCGAGAATAAATTGAAGAGAATTCTATTGAAATGACGTACTTGGGTATCTGGATCCGTATCAACATGCATCATGGGTTAAATAATCCGTATTAATACCAATTAAATCATGAGGGGAGAATCCACACCTCATGAACCACGCTCTAATCAATATGGTACTAAGGGCTTATCGTGCCAAATAATAATAACCTTGTACTAGAGGGCCGGTGAAACCAAGACAGTACTAGACAAGATTAGTATTATTTGTCGACGAGAAGTCAAAACATCCACAAAAACTAGAGGGGAAGAGAAAATAAATTTACCAAATAAAACCCATGACACATGTTGAGACTTCACCTTCAACCCAAGCTTGAAAAGAAATTAGCTACTCATAATTGAATTAGGGGCAAAATGAAAATTTATTAAAATACGAAGAAAATACAAGATGGAGAAGGAATTACAGAAAATGGATCCCAAAAATGGATTCAGAGATATCAAATTAGGGGGGGAGGCCCCCTTTTTATAGATACATGGAGTAAATCATGGCCATCGGATTAAAAACAGTTTGGACGCTCAGGATTGCGCCACGTCATCAGTCAACAGTCCACGATTTGACCACACGGATGAACAGTAACACGGTTTGACCTGGATAAACAGTAAAACGGTTTGGTTGAAAATAATCCTGTGTGATGCATGCACCGTACTCAAGATTTTTCGTCCACTGATATGCTGCCACGTCACCATCAACAGTATATAAGAATTTTAGTCCAACAGGACCGTGACACCTCATCAGTCAATGCCACGTCATCGGTCAATGCCACATCATCGATCCGTCTATGTGCACAGTGTCGTGAACAGTAACATAGACAGTACCGTAGCCGTGAATAGTACCGTACATGTGAATAGTGCCATTTTTCCTTTTATACTCCTCCTAAGGTTTTCGACCGTCCTGAGTTCAAAAGTGATGTCCGTTTTGCCGTCTGATCTCTCTTTTATTGTGAAATGACTATAATGCCCATAAAATACATAAATTACTTAATTAAAATAAAACACACGTAATTAAACCACAAGAATGTTAAATACATAAAAGTAAGGGTTGTTAGTAAGACTTGAAATGTAAAATGACGGTTTTCTCCTTTATAAATATGTATTTTCTAACACTCAACACACCCCCCAACCAGCTTATTCCTAGTCCCTAGCAAATAAAGCGAAAACAAAATTCATATTCAAAATTCATATTTATTTATTTATTTATTTATTTATTTTTGAAACACTCGTATTTATTCAATTAGATTAATGATAGCAATCAAATAAAAGTATAAGCATTATCTCCAGTCTAAAGAAACATCACATCTACATCAACCATCCACATGAATCAGCCCAGTAGACTTTGTTATACCTACTTTCAAGAATGACATGTCAAACCCCAAATTCTCACTAAGTAGTGACACTCTCACAAAGAAATTAAACCCAATAAAAATAGTCACTCTAATGAATGGTACTTGAGAGAGAAAATAATAACGAAGTGATATCCCATGCTCTCACCAAGATGAAAGAAATATGCCCTCAGCTTAGAAATAACACGATCTCAAGTCAAATAAAAATGTTAGTCAACCCAATTTATTTATCTTTTTTTGTGTGCATCACTACATTTTTTTTTAGACCATATCACTAGCTTCTACTTCAGACTATAGTTCCCTAAAATCAAGAAGGACTTTTATTAGGACGTAACGTAGGCTAAGGACATGGCTAACAAAGAAGGGAAATAAGGAAAACAAAGTGTATGTTTGAGAATAAATGCAGAGATTTTTTTTTTAAGTTGCAAGGTATTCACCTTTTATTGTTTTTTTTAAACAACTTTTGTTTTGTTTTTTTTCCTTTTTTTTTTTGCTTTTATTTGGCATAACTTTACTGAACAAAATAATTATTTATATTTTTCTCAAACATAAATAGGTGATGGAACTTATAAGACTTTGGGTAATACTCCAAATCGGAGTGGGTCAAGATGATAAGTTGACAAAGAAATTTTTTTGTTTTTTTTTATTTTTGTTTTTAAGGCTCAAAAGGGTTAACTATGGATATTTAATAAAAGGGATGGCTAGAAAGGCTCAAACGGACCAAAGATGGCATTTTCATCGTCTTTTAGGGTTCTAGATAATCATCCATATCTACTAGTTAGATGGGCCCCCCAATGTAGCAACACACTTTTTTTTTTTAAGGGTTAACTCAAAAGCAATTTAGAGATCGTGTGTAAAATAATAAACTGCTAAGCTGTATAAAGAGTGGGCAAAAGGGTTATTCTCCAAGAAAAATAATAGGCTCAAAAACTCACTTGGTACTTATTATGACATGTTCATTCCTTCAAGCACTCATATTTTTGTCTGACATCAACATGTAGAGTAGTAAACATAGTGTAATATCACTTAAGACTAAAGATAATACGAATACTAAAATTTGAAATTAATCATGTCATCTAATGTTAAAACAAATCACAAATTTTTTTTTAAACAACATTCTACCCCCCAACTTATTCTAAACATGAAAGAAAAATATGCATGTAGAAATGTGAAAATGATGTAGAAAAACTAATTAGGAAAAATACACTTAAAATGATGGAAAAATAAAATGATTTTTTTTTTTACTAAGAAGATGCGTTTCTAGAGGCACTACACTCCATATTCAGCCATCTTCGACTCAAAAGTTGGAAAATGTATATTCATAGAGGAGAAAATAAAAAGAAGAAGAAAAATGAACATCAAAACTTAATAAATAAAAAGAATTTTTTTTTATTTTTTTATTTTTTTTTTGTTTTTTTTTTCGAACAATGAAGATGCGTTTCTAGAGTAACTACACTCCATATTCAGCCATCTTCAACACAAAAAGTTAGCAAAGTTAGTTTCTACAATAAAAAATTAGTAAAAACTTAACCAAGATTCCACATTTGTTGACTATTCCCTCTCCCCAACCAGAACGAAACATTGTCCTCAATATTTTAAAGGAAAGAAGTAGAGTTTAGAAGACATCACCTGGGTGGTGCAACACAAAAGAAAATATTTACAGGCGGAGAGTTAAATCTAATTTGTACTTCTTACTGCCGCTACTGTTACCATCATTATTTAGTCGATCCAACACAAAGGTCCAGGGGTTTGGCTCCGGTCTATAAGCTTGTAACATATCAAGTAGCTCATTAGCAGTGTGAGCACAAATAAAAAGTTTTTTCGCATGGGAAGGAATGAAGTAGTTTTTTATTGCATGGTTAAGAAATGCGATAAAGCCATCATAAAAGTTATTGACATTTAACAAACCGATGGGTTTCTGGTGAATGTGCAGATGGGCCCAAGATGCTAGTGTGATAAGTGCCTCTAGTGTTGCAAGATCTCCTAGAAGAAAAATAAAAGCATCAGCATGATTAAGCATTTCAGTTATTCTTTCTTGAATACCTGAGACGACTAACTCTTCTCTAGTTGATGAGTCAGACGAACTGCCCAATGGTTTTAGAACTCTTGGGATGATGCCTAACACTTGGCTGCCTCTGATAAAAACTGCTTCTGAGACCATTTTCGATAACCCTCGATTACCTCCTCCATACACCAAGTGTAATTTTCTCGCTGCTATGCTTCGGTCAAGATCTATGGCTGCCTCAACGAACTCTTTATGTTTGCCATAGGTAAATCCAGAAAGCACACAAATGTTCTTGAATTGTCTATTAAGAGTAGCTGCCATTGCGATATTTCTCAAAAACAATTTGTGAGTGCTTGACAAAAGAAATCACATTTAAGAGTCTTGGTGATAATAGGTCACAATTGTGTATGAGGTAATATGTCAGTGTCAAATAACGCGTAAAGCACGTGGCTCGCGAGTCAAAAAGGAAACAGTAAAAAAAGGAAAAAGTAAACAGGAATATGGAAAAAACAAACAGTAATAAAATTATTAAAGACAATAATGCAGACAATAAAACAATAGTGAAATAAAATAACAGTAAAGTAAAATGATATTTACAGGTAGTTGCGACTGTGGCTTACATCTTCCTCTGGTTTTACGTCTAGAAACGGCTTGAACGCCCTCTATGGGTCGAGGATAGGCTTTCTATCCAGTTTTCTTATAAACTGGCAGACATGGTCGTTTATAGTCAGATTCCCGAGACTATATCGTGCATGCTCTTTCTGGAATAATGGCTATAACTGGAGAATCGCTCCACTAGGATGCGTTTCAAGAGACAAAAGGATATAGTCTAATGACTCCTTATTCAAGCCATCCCTAATGAATTGAATCTTATCTTCCCTGTTATCAGACACCATTCCTAAAGAACATGGGTTTCTACCGCAACTCATTCTGGCACACTTATGACAAGCAACAGAAATTCTTCGAGCTCATCGTTTTCATGCATAATTTCCTTTACCACAACCGGGCATGAATGCAATAAATTTTGGAGGTAACTCACCTGCCAATCGTACTTTCGCCTCGATTAACCAACGGATGTCAGCAGGTATGTTATTCCTCATGAACAATCGCATGCGTTCGGACCGAGCTTTATAGATCGTAAGGATGGCATTCTGAGGAAGTGAAGGGAATCGCTTGTGAAGCTTCGCTAAGATCTCGTTTCTGTCCATACTTTCGCCTCAGAATATCAGTTATTATGGAAAAACTGAAGTAACCGACTTGATTGTCACGGAGTACCGTTATCCGCCACTTCACCGGGGTAACAAACTAAAGCACACAAACAGAAAAACAAATTAAAACACACAAAGAAAATTAAAATCGTCCTCTTATTGAATTTACCTCAAGCTCCAACTGGATGTCGTAAACACTTCTCTCAATGTCTCTGAATTGGCTTTCTAAACCTTCAACATAGGCTACTAACTCTGGTGGTTGTAGAGCCCAAATGCAATGTGTTTTACAAAATTGAATCTGCCTTTTGAGATGAGTTTTGACACGTTGAAGTGGTTTAAGAATGTTCAGGAGGAACGGTCTAAGTAAGGTACTCATGATTAAAAATGATAAGAGAAAACGTAATAGTTAAACAAACACACTTATGCAAAAATAATTTCAATTAGCAAAAGAATAATATAAAGAAAGAAAACAAAATCAAATCAACGAAAAGAAAGAAAAAAAAATCAATTCAACTCTGGTGGGTCACTCAAATTTATTTCGGTGTTTTCTCCATGTGGTTGGTACTCTAGATATGGCTTTAATATTTGACCATTAACTTTAAACATGACACCGTTCTTTGGGTCCTTATTTTCAATTGCCCCATGTGGAAAAACAGTATGAACAATAAATGGACTAGACCAATGAGAGCGTAACTTACCTAGGAATAGGTGCAAGCGAGAATTGAATAAAAGCACTTTCTGACCTGGAGTGAAAGATTTTCTTATAACGTGTTTGTCGTGGAAGACTTTCATCCGCTGCTTGTAAATCTTGGCATTTTTATAGGCATCATTGCGAATTTTCTCAAGTTCTGCCAGTTGTAATCTTCTTTCTGAGCTGGCTTGCTGCATGTCAAAGTTGAATTTCTTGATGGCCCAATATGCACAATGCTCGAGTTCCACAGGTAGGTGGCAAGCTTTTTCATACACTAACCTGTAGGGTGACATCCCAATCGGGGTCTTGAAAGCCGTTCTGTATGCCCATAATGCATCATCAAGTCTTAATGACCAATCTTTTCTGTCCGGCCTCACTGTCTTTTCTAATATGTGCTTTATTTCTCAATTGGAGATCTCAACTTGGCCACTGGTTTGCGGATGATACGGGGTTGCCACTTTGTGTGTGATTGAATACTTTGTCAAAAGAGCTTTGAATGCTTTGTTACAAAAGTGGGCACCACCATCACTGAGTATCGCTTTAGGGAATCCAAAGCGTGAAACAATGTTGCTTTTCAAAAATCCTATCACCACCTTGTGATAATTGGTTCTGCATGGAATTGCTTCCACCCATTTTGATACGTAATCAACAGCAACCAATATGTATTGATGACCAAAAGAAGGGGGAAAGGGTCCCATAAAGTCGATACCCCATACATAAAAAATCTCAACCACTAAAATTGGATTTAATGGCATCATATTCCTTCGTGTAATGCTTCCCATTCGTTGACACCTATCACATGAAGAACAGAAAGTTTAAGCGTCTCGAAATATAGATGGCCAATAGAAACCACATTGTAAAACTTTAGTCGCTGTTTTCTTAGCACTAAAATGGCCTCCACAAGCTTGTTCATGGCAGAATGAAAGGATATTCTGAATTTTATTTTCTGAGACACATCGTCTAACAAGTTGATCTGCACAATACTTGAACAAATACGGGTCATCCCAAAAGAAATTCTTTATTTCTGCAAAGAATTTAGCCTTGTCTTGCTTGGTCCAATGCTCTGGAAGTTTACATGTAACAAGATAATTAACTATATTAGCATACCAAGGTAATACTTCTACATTCATTAATTGTTCATCTGGAAATGACTCATTCAATGGTAATGGCTCTGTAATTGTGTCAAAATGTAGACGATAGAGATGGTCCGCCACAACATTTTCTGTCCTTTTTTTATCTTTGAATTGCAAGTCAAATTCCTGCAAAAGTAACACCCAACAAATTAGTCTAGCTTTTGCATCTTTCTTTGTGAGAAGATATTTAAGAGCAGCATGATCTGTGAATATAATTATTTTACAACCAATGAGATAAGATCGAAATTTTTCCAATGCAAACACTACTGGTAGCATTTCTTTTTCAGTAGTTGAATAGTTCAACTGTGCATCATTCAATGTCATACTAGCATAGTAAATAACATGCGGAATTCGATCAACTCTTTGTCTTAATACTGCTCCTACTGCATAATCAGATGCATCACACATGAGCTCAAATGGTAAGCTCCAGTTTGGGGGCTGAATGATGGGTGATGATGTCAACAAATGCTTTAATTTTTCAAACGCAACAAGACATGAATCATCAAAGACAAAAGGTACATCCTTAGCAAGTAAATTGCATAAGGGTCTAGAAACTTTGCTAAAATCTTTAATGAAACGTCTATAAAAACCAGCATGCCCAAGGAAATATCTTACTTCTCTGACTGTTTTGGGTGGAGGAAGATTAGAAATGAGATCCACCTTGGCTTTGTCAACCTCAATACCTTTGCTCGAAATGATGTGACCGAGAACAATACCTTGTTTTACCATAAAATGGCACTTCTCCCAATTTAAGATCAAGTTCTTCTCAATACATCTCTGCAGAACTAGTGTTAGATGATGTAAACATTGATCAAACGAGTCACCAAAGATAGAAAAATCATCCATAAAGACTTCAAGGAATCGTTCAACCATATCAGAAAAAATGTTCAACATGCATCGTTGAAATATAGCAGGTGCATTACATAATCCAAATGGCATTCTCCTATATGCAAATGTGCCAAAAGGGCAAGTGAAAGTAGTTTTCTCCTTATCTTTTGGTGCTATGGGAATCTAATTATATCCTGAGTAGCCATCTAGAAAGCAATAAAATTCATGGCCTGCTAATCTATCAAGCATTTGATCGATAAATGGTAAAGGAAAATGGTCTTTACGTGTGACAAAATTTAACTTTCTATAATCAATGGTATCAATTCATTATCAGCATTCGTAACTACTGTGACTCCTGACTTTTTGGGGACAACTTGTACATGACTGACCCATGAACTATCAGAAATTGGGTAAATGATACCTGCGTCTAATAGCTTAAGGACTTCAGTTCTAACAATTTCTTTCATGTTAGGATTTAACCGACGTTGCATTTCCCTAGTAGATTTAGCATTTTCATCAAGGTGAATGTAATGCATGCAATCTGCAGGGTTTATACCTTTTATGTCCGCTATGGTCCATCATAATGCTCCTTTATACTCTTTTAAAACATCCAACAACTTACCTTTTTGTTCGTCATTGAGGGATGATGAGATGATTACCGGTAGAGTACTTTCTTCTCCCAAAAATGCATATTCCAATGTGTTGGGCAATGGTTTGAGCTCGAGTTTTGGTGGTGATTCTGATGATGGGATGAGTTTCTTCTCTGATGGTGCTAGTTGTTCAACTCTTGACTTCCATTGATTAATGTCTATAGATGGTGCTGAGTCAAGTAGGGCGTTGACCTCTTCGACCGATCTGTCAATATCAAAATCAAAACCAAAGTGAGTTAAGCATGTCTGTAAAGGATCATCACTAAGGTTTGAAATAAAAAAGTCATCAACTAATGCTTTTATTAAATCCACATCAACAATTCCATCATCTGCATTGTGCGGTTGTTTGGCAATGTTGAAAATGTTCAGCTCCATAGTCATGTTGCCGAAGGACAACTGCATATTTCCGGTCCTACATTGAATGTGAGCATCCACAGTTGCCAAGAAAGGTCGGCCTAAAATAATAGGGATGTGCTTCCTTGAATCCTGTGAATCCTGTATAGGTTGAGTGTTAATTACAATGAAATCAACAGGAAAATAAAACTTGTCTACCTGAATAAGCACGTCCTCCACAAAACCACGAGGTATTTTCGTAGACCGATCTGCAAGCTGTAACACCACCGGAGTTTGGTGTAATTCTCCAAGTCCAAGTTTCACAAATACTGAATAAGGCAACAAAATTACCCTAGCTCCTAAATCCAACAAAACATTCTCAATTGTGTAGTTCCCTATACTACAAGAGATAGTGGGGGAGCCTGGGTCTTTGCATTTTAAAGGAATTTTATGTTAGAGTATAGAGCTAACGTTTTCTGTTAAAAATACCTTCTTTTGAACATGCATATTTCTCTTTTTAGTACAAAGGTCTTTGAGAAACTTGGTATAAGATGGAACTTGTTTAATAGCATCAAGCAAAAGGATGTTAACACTTACCTGTTTGAAGATTTCAAGAATCTCACCTGTGGATTTTCCCTTTTTGCCTTTAGCTAACCTCTGAGGAAATGGTGCTTTGGAACATATTCTCGTGGGTTGGTTTCTTCTTTCTCCTCCGGTGGTGAGTCCTCAACATTCACAGGTACAATTTGATTTTCTTTTGTCACCAGCATCTCCACTTTATTGTCGACTTCTTTTCCTTTTCGTAAGGTCATGACTGCTTTGACCTCTCTATGCTGCTGTAGTGAACTGGTACTTGCTTCATGTACTCCTTTAGGATTAGGCACTGGTTGACTTGGAAATTTACCCTTCTCAACAGTCATTGCCAAGGTCTGAACTGAAGAAGCAAATTGTCCCACCATCTTCTCGAGGCTTGAAACTGATTGAGTTTGTGAATTGAAGCCTGCTCTCAACTCATTTCGTAGTCCATCAATGGTGCGGTTTTATTGCTCAATCGTGGAGTGAGTAACATTCTTGAAATTTTGGAATGCATCCTCCCATGGTCTAGGTTGCAAGTAGTTCTGGTTTTGATTGTATGGTCTGAATGGAGGCTGAGAGGCTTGAGGCACTTGAGGAATTTGTTGCATTGGTGGAGCTGGAGCTGCTGGTCCATTTTGTTGGAATCCTTGAGACCATGAAAAATTGGGGTGGTCTCTCCATCCAGGGTTATATGTGTTGGAGTATGGGTTTTAATTTGATGGCTTTCTCATTACACCTATGGCATTGGCTTGATCAGAGTATAAGTCAGGGTCATGTGGTTCTGTTGATTTAGCAGTCGATAACGATGCTATTTGTCGAGCAAGACGTTCAACCATCTTCTTGACTTCTTTGATTCCCGAAGTTGACTCACCAATGTGAAGCTCATTTACTCCCTTAATTCTTCTAGTATTCCTGAGTGATCGACTCCGTTGTTGGGAATTATCTGCTTGTCGCTGGAAGAATTCCCAAATTTCTGATGCACTTTTTGACATTAGCTCTCCTCCACTTGTTGCCATTAGCCATTCTTGCACATTCGGTAGTAATCATTCTAAAAAGTATTGGCATTGGTGCCATTTCTCGTACCCATGATGTGGACACTTCAAGAGTAGCCCATTGAATCTCTCCCACGTTTCGAAAAATTGCTCGTCCTCTCTCTGGGTAAACTCCGAGATTTCCCTGCGAATAGCATTGGTTTTATGCACTGGGAAATATTTATTCAAAAATTTAGTTACCATTTGTTCCCATGATGCAATGCTATTAGCAGGTAATGTATTAAGTCATGAACGAGCTCTATCCTTTAAAGAAAATGGGAATAGTCTAAGTTTTACATCATCATCTGAAAAATTCTCATATTTAAATGTTTGACAAATGGCATGAAAATCATTCAAATGATTATATGGGTCCTCATTTTCTAGGCCATAAAATGTGGGGAGACAATTTAGCACACTAGGTTTTAACTCAAAGCTCCTAGCAGCTACATTTGGGTATCTTATGCATGATGTGCTCAAATTAGCTAAAGGACTAAAATAATCCTTAAATGGTCTCTCCTGTGGTGCTTGTAAATCCATTCCAAATTTATTTTTAATGTGCTTTTGTGTGCGAAGTGTTTTCTCAAGTTCAAGATCTATAGGTTCAAGATTAGGAAATAGTGATCTACGACCGTGCATGCAAAACAAATAAAATAAAAATAAAGATGAGCACAAAATAAATAAAAATTAAGAGGAATGAGAAATTACGATACTAACCTTATCGTGCAATTACAACCTTAATATAAAAATACATAGAAAAATACGTGAAATAAATTAACTAAAAAAAATTAATAAGATAAACAAAAATTACAAAGAAGAATAACTTGAAAATTAAATTACAAAATTTTAATGTAGAAAAAAGAAAAGAAATACTAACCTTTAAATGTAGATTCACTTTTTTTTCTCTTTTTTCTTAATAAAATAAAAAAAATTACAAGAAAACAATTAAAAGAAATTATTCACAAAATTTAATCCTAAGAATTAAAATTACTTACCTCCCCGGCAACGGCGCCAAAAACTTGTTGTGCAAATTTTAATGTACTCGCAAGCGCACGAATCTATTGTAATATAGATCAATGGTGACGAGTGTCGATCCCACGAGAAGGTGGATTTTAATTGTTTGTAAAATTAATTTTGTAAATGGGTGGTTGGATTTGTGGTGGAAATGATTTGGATTATGCTAAAACATAAATTAAAATGGCGAGAATAAATTATAAAATTGGAATTGAAATGGCGAGAATAAATTGAAGAGAATTCTATTGAAATGACGTACTTGGGTATCTGGATCCGTATCAACATACATCATGAGCTAAATAATCCGTATTAATACCAATTAAATCATGAGGGGGGAATTCACACCTCATGAACCACGCTCTAATCAATATGGTGCTAAGGGCTTATCGTGCCAAATAATAATAACCTTGTACTAGAGGGCCGGTGAAACTAAGGCGGTACTAGACAAGATTAGTATTATTTGTCGACGAGAAGTCAAAACATCCACAAAAACTAGAGGGGAAGAGAAAATAAATTTACCAAATAAAACCCATGACACATGTTAAGACTTCACCTTCAACCCAAGCTTGAAAAGAAATTAGCTACTCATAATTGAACTAGGGGTAAACTGGGAATTTATTAAAATATGAAGAAAATACAAGATGGAGAAGGAATTACAGAAAATGGATCACAAAAATGGATTCAGAGATATCAAATTAGGGGGGGGGGAGGCCCCCTTTTTATAGATACATGGAGTAAATCATGGCCATCGGATTAAAAATAGTTTGGACGCTCAGGATTGCGCCACGTCATCAGTCAACAGTCCACGCTCAGGATTGCGCCACGTCATCAGTCATGGCCATCGGATTAAAAGTGTTTCCCCCTCTCCGCCTTCCAAATCTACCTCGAATTTGTCGACATATTTGCTCCTCATGTTCTCGTAGCCCAACATCTTTCAAGTGATTTTGTTTTTTTTAATTTAGATAAAGCAAATAATGAATAGGAAATGGCAGCGTTTGAGTGACGGCTATTGAGTGAGAAATTGGGGCTTGTTGAGCAACCAGTAGCTTGCGACGACAGTTGATTGACGACTGTCGAGTTTGTTGATGTAGGGTTTCCATCAGTTGTGATGCTGTAAGGGCTCTGGATTTTTTTCAATTAAGAAATTTTGTGAGGCTTAGGCTGATTTGTAATGTAGAGTGTGAGTGAATACAGTGAGGCTTAGGGTTAGGGTTCAATTCCTTCAACTATTACAGGTGAGAGAAGGAGTAGTGAAGAGAGTGAGGAAGCAAAGCTTAAGGTTTAAGAGTCTGTTTGGTATGGCTTATTTAAGAGTCATAAGTGCTTATTTAATCGTATAAACACTTTTTAAAATTTTTTATGGTGTTTGGTTATTTTTTTAGTAGAGTTTTTTTAGCTTAAATAAGCTAATTTACCTCTATTAGGAAAAGCCCAAAATTTGAGCTTTTGGGAGTAGAGGTTATAAAGTTTTTCTAAAAATATATAATATAAAAAATATTACACAGTTTAATGGTTCAAAAGTGCTTTTTTTATTGACAACCAAACACCCAATGACTTTTTGTCCAAAAGCTCTATTGGTATAAGTTCTACTTCTATAAGCTCTACTGTTATAAGCTCTATTTAATAAGCTATACCAAACGGATTCGTTTATCACTTCTAGAAATTTGCTAGGTGTTGATTTGTTAGCTTAATATATTTACAGCAACCAGACGACATCGTTTTTGTTATTTTTAATTTTTTAAGAATAATTTAAATATTAACAATGGCAATTTTGTAATTAAAGTAATCAAATAATTTAAATTATCAATAAATGGCACTATTTAACGTGTTGTTAGTAATTCAAAATAAATTATATTTAATAAAACAAAATCTAAAACGTTGTCATTTAAGAGTAGTATTTTTGTAATTAAATATATTTAAAAAAATAATATTACATGACATGTAGCCATAATAATTTCATATCGTATATGTATCTGTCAAAAATCTATCACTAAATAATGACAAAAATATTATATATTAGGAAAGTATCATATTTTAATGATATTTTCGTGATGCAATGATATATATTAAAAATTTTGTGACAAACATATTTTTTTAGTAGTGCAAAAATAAAATTTTTGTATTGTACTTCTATTGAGTTATAAGTTCTTTATAAGAATAAATTTCTTGGGTCCTAATAATATGATTATATATAAATTTTACTGTATATTTATTATAAGAAAATTTTTATAAAATAATAAAAAATTAAAAAAAATACTTCAGTATTAACTTTTTAACTAGAGGGACTAAATAGCCAGCGCGACCTTCATTTATTACAACTGCTCAAATATACCCGATGGAAAATCAATAGCATGACGTTAATCTTCAGATGGCAAGGGGTTCCGTCAGCAACAAGGCAACTTGGCGTTTCATCATCAACGAATGGGTGAAGCGATCATGACCATCGTCGTATATCAAATGGCCTGAACGTGCGAAATAAAGAATCCGCTGAAGCATAGGTAACGGGACAGTCGTTGGGTTGAGAAGCTCCTCATTTATATTTTTCCAACTCTCAGCAACTTCTAACAACAACTCTTTAACCGCCTCTTCCTCGGAGACACCATGTTGATTCTTGTAGCACTGAACTGCTGAGGGAATATGTGCTCTCTTTTGCTCAAACTACATCACGGATGCATATGAATTGGTTATAAGAGAACCCCAAAAAAAAAAAAAAATCATCAGCTAACTAATTTTGTTTTTTTCCTTGGGCATAAATGTTCTGTTATGTGTTGTTTTGTGTTAAAGAGAATTGAAAAGAAATGCAGCCGCAAAGGCCGAATGGTTTTCAACAATCTTTATTTTATTGACAATTTCTAAGTTTGAATCTGGAGAAGTAGGTGTTAGAAAAATTGATGTGGGCTTCACCCACATCTCTACCTTTAAAATAGATAAAGAAATTGTATACTATGGTGACACGTCTTAAGATACGTTACAATATTTCGCTTCGAGATTAGTGGTGAAAATAGTCTTATTACATTGAATTATAATGTAGAATGAAGAATATTATTTACCTTATAACCTGACAATGATTTCTGTCGCTTTAACACTCTTAGCATTTTTAAGAATGCATTCAAAATTGTCCTTCGTTGCAATACAATCACCCAAATCAACGAAGGAAGCGACCGCTATCGGAAAAAAACCGATACTTCTTAATGCAACTGATTTGTATTCATCGAAGCTTGGAACATAACCTTTATATAACCACTTGGCTTGGGTAAAGTACAATATAATTAATTCTTGCATCTGAACAACATAACCCAAGTCAATAATAATCACCTTGCAAAATCATATAACATGAAATTGATTATTAATAAAGTAACTGCTTACTATCTGTTTTGCATATGGTATGCCGTACGATCTTCCTTCCTTTGCCAATTCTTCCTCAGCTTCTCTATAAATATCTAAGAGTGCCTTGAAAATAAATTTCATGTATTCTGGCAGTGTATCTATGAGGTCAATGTCCCATCTGAAAAAATCAAATATAATCGTTATATTTGTTCGTTCTTAAGAAAATATATAAGCGATACAATTAATTTGTTTCTAATAAAAGTATATTATGAATTAAATATCCAATCAAAGAATTACATTATAGGGTTATTATTGTTTCACTACTTCAAGAGTTGTAAAATATCATATGACTATAAGAAGTATTATCTTCTATTATTTTACTACTTTTAATTTCCGTTAAAATCATTAGTTGATTAGTAAAATATCAATTTTTCCTTTTACGATAAAATACACAAATAGGGGTATTAAATAATAGACAAAAATTATTGGCATGCCCTTTAACTATAAAATAATGGTTTTAACCATGACTTTATGAATAACCCTAAATTTATCGTAACCATAAAAATGGTGCATTAACAAAATACTCCTGGATATTTTTCTTAAAAAAACACAATTTATTCTTTAAAAAAACACTTAAAGCTTATTTACAGAATCAATACTTCCATATTTAATTTTTTTTCTTCTAGAATAGATTGTGAGTTTT
Source organism: Citrus trifoliata (assembly GCA_018350135.1). Classification (NCBI taxonomy): domain Eukaryota; kingdom Viridiplantae; phylum Streptophyta; class Magnoliopsida; order Sapindales; family Rutaceae; genus Citrus; species Citrus trifoliata. Next base: position 39,194 of record VKKW01000225.1, on the reverse strand, counting down.
TTTGGCAAAAATTTCCAATGCTATTTTTGTCAATTCACTACTTTTATGGTCGCAATAAATCAAGGGTTATTCAAAAAAGGGAGTCCCTATGTTACATTTAATGTAACATACACAACCCACAATAACCACACAAATTGTGGGACCTACATAATTGTGTGGTTCTTGTTGGTTGTGTATGGTACATTAAATGTAACATAGTAAAATCCATCAAAAAATTATGGTTAAAAGTTAAAACTATTATTTAACAATTCATGTTTAAATCTACTATTCATAATTTTATGTATATTATTGGATACCTCTTTTGTGTGTTTTATCTTAAGGGTAAAATTAATATTTTATTAGTCAGCTAACGATTCTAACAGAAAAGTAGTAAAATAAAAGGTTTTACAAAATTATAGTAGTAAAATGATGGGGAACAATACTTATTGTACTTATTTGATATTTTATAATTCTTGAAGTAATGAAATGATAATAATCTTTTATTCTATAGGCACAGGGTCTTGCTAAGTTGCATCATGTACAATATGCAGCAACCCTAATAGTCACTCATGGTGTCCACATTATTTAGGTTATTGTAACCTATAGAATACAGAAAATGCAACTTTACAACAACTATATAAGGATGTATATGGTTTTATAACCTCGTGACTGCTTAAGTAAAAAGTGTGAGCTCTTCAAAAGTACCGTAAGCATCAAATGTGTCGTCTATTATGGTTATCATGCATATCACTTTGGATGCAAAAATTCTACCAAATGCCAAATTGGGCTCATAGGACACTCCCAGCAACATCCAGATATATGCCTCTACTATTCTATCTCTTGCATAAGGCACCTTTTTAGGGAAGCCTAAATCGTTCCACCACCTGAAATTCAATTTTAAATCTAATTAGATAGATATTTTGCTACATTCATTATAAAGTTGTCACTATAACAATCGTTATTTCTGTAGTATATAAGAAATACAAAGAAGAACACAATTTGGTTTCATCTTTTAAGGAGGTAGCAAGGAATTATGAAAACTCGAGGGATAAGTGACAAAAGTTAAAAGTTTTAAAGAGTAAAGCGAAGTTGGAAATCTACCATATTATATTTGGAAAATTTGTTTCATTAAAAGAGAGAGAGAGAGAGAGAAAGAAATTTACGTGATTAACTTTTATTATTTTGTATTTTCATAAAATTTATGAATTTATATCACGTCCGTTCTTAAAAAAATTTTAATTGTATCATTACTCTTTCATTATACACATTATCCTCCAAACACTATAACTTATTATTATTATTAGCAACAAGCACATAATATACAAAAACTACAACCACTACCACTGTTGAAAAATCTAGAATACATAAAAATTTTACTGCAAACTAAAGATCTTGGTTTGGGTGTTAATAAATAAATAATTAACTATTATAAGATATTTTGCGTTGAGTCTTTGATTTCTCTTTTTTAGGGAAAGTGACAATCTCCCATTTCAAAACAACACCAATAATAGGCTTTTCCACGTTGAAAGAATATATATCTTAAGTTACCTGGTCATGATACTTGCTTCCTTCTGGTGTGCTGCTTGTAATATATTAAAGTCTAACTTTGCAAACTTGAGCAAAGTTTCATCATGCAAATCATCTCTTGAATAGATATCCAAAAAATACCTTGCCTCTAACCTTGCTGCTGCTTTACGGAGAGGAATTTGCAGAGAATGACGTATTTTTTCAGCAAGATTAGAGTTTACACGAGAATGATCAGATATAGATATTATTGACTTAAGGTGAGTGGTAGTGAAAACAATGGCTTCATCTAAAATGTCTTCTCCCCGAATTGCTAGGTATGCTGCCTCGTACAAACTCAACACGCCTCGTATATCGTTGATCAATGATTCCTTGAATTTACCTTCATCATCTTTGAACTTCTCAAACACATCTGATGACCATATTCAAAAGAATTAAAGGCAAGCTAGTCTCGATTAGTGTACACGCTTAAATTTAGTTTGATAATTAACAATAATCTAGTAATTAACATAAATAGTTTAATTAACAAAATGAAAAACTATTACATACCACATGAAATCTTAACTCCTTGCTGCCTAAAAAGTCGAAAGCGAAGAGAAACAACGTATAGATCATCACTGTCAAGATCATGAGATACCTTTCCCAATTCATCTTCAATCTCTTTTTCAAAATGATAAGCGACACCTAATCGTTGTACTGCATCAATCATGTGTAGTTTATGGGCAAGCTTATTGGAAGTAGTGCTTATCATTCTCCTGACCTCTTGCTTCAGTGCTGCGTGCTGTTCTTGAGTTGCAGCGTCAATTGTCTGCAAACTCAAGAAATTGTATGCATTAATATTAATGCATTGCGTATGTCTAACAAACGATTACATATGACATATGATTGTACATCGATTAGGCTTGCTTCTCTGATAATTAATGAGATATTTTGATATTGCAATTTTTTAATTACCTCGACATCGGCAGCGGATTTCAGGAAATGGTTTCCCCATAAAGTAGGATGAAAATCTGCAATGGGACGAACATTTTCTTCAGTTGAACTGGAAACTGCTGCTAGAAGTGGAATAGACATATCTTTCATTCCCTTTCAGATAAATCAAATACAACTTTATAGTTTGTTTTTAAGAGTAGGAGTTGCAAAAACCTCAAGACACAAATGCTCTATATATAGAGAGAAACGATGAGGCAGTGGAACACTTTCGTTGGTACTTTATCATGTGCTCAGTAGTGATCCTACGCTGGGATCATTAAATTTAATATTAAAAAAGTCAATGGATCTGATTGGGGGATGCATTATTAAACCATATGATAAAATACTCTTTGACCGTTATCTCAACATATTATGGGTGCGTTTGAGATTAAGGTTAGATAATGGATCTGAAATTCACAATAATAATAGCCAATGGATCTGAAATTCACAATAATAATATTCCGAGAAGGCCATAATTATTTAACTTACATTTATTTTAATTACCCCTACCAAGCAAAATATTTCAATTATTTTAACTAAATAAATATATTTTAGTTATTCTTAAAGGCAAAGTCTATTTCTGGTTACGAAATGATCCAAACATTTTATTGGGGGCTGTTTCTAGTGACTCCAATGATATCATAAAAATAAAAATTTACTTTCTGCAGGACTTATCTCAAATAAATTCTCTAATTCATTTCGAAGATGAATTTTTTTTTTTAAAAAAAAAAATCATTGGGGGCTCACTTAAAAAATTTTACTTAGAGTTCCAATGATATTTAAGGGAATATGATTTTTATAAGAATTTCTTCTCTTAACCAATTTTTCAAAAATTCTATTTCAAATAAATTAACATCATTATAAGTGCATTTAACAAATTTCACGATTCTAATCCTTAAAATACTTGGACCACCAGGGATCTTAGAAAAATAGTATGTGAACCACATTTTTAGCTATTATCAACAACAGTAATATAATATATTTTCTAATCCCTTGTGTTCCCTTCGTGGGTCTGCCGATGCTATCAACAATAACAAGCAATTTTTAATAAAAATAATCATTTTACTATTCTTTTTAAATGTACTTCTATAATTTTGAGAGATTGAAAGATTTGAATTCTCTACCTAATGAATAAGGGAGAGAAAAGTTGTCAACTAGCTCAATTAAGGAGCTCCGTTAGTTAGTTTACTATTAAATTTTGGTATATTTTATTTACTAGTGAGATTATTTGCATTCTAAAATGTACTTTGAACACCATATTAACTAAAAAATTATGGTACTAAAATAACATTCATACAATTTAATATTAAGGATAATTTAGAAAAAAAGTTAAACAATAACAATTTGGACACCTATCTAACACATCCATTAATCATACCATTATTTATGCTAACCTTAATTTCATCTCTTTTATTGGGTGCCGAATTGAATTTATATTGTACTTAGAGATCATAAAAGATTTGTGGGCAAGTTCCAAAAATATATTAAGATGTTTCTATTAATCCTTTTTGTTATTTTTAATTTTGTTAATATGTTAATTTATGTGGTCTTTTGCTTTAAAGTGTATAAGGCGACGAAGAAGGAAAATGTTGAAGATGCTGGCTCGACGAAAAAGATGGAATATCGAAGAATTATTTTGAACATATATCCAATTAATTGTGCTTTGTGCAGAAAATTAATGAAAAAGGAATAAGAAGGAAAAAAGTTGTACATTAATTGGCTCCAAGAGAACAATCATCCTTAAACATCATCTTGTAGCTCAATTTTATCACTAATCAATAGAATTGCACCTACAAAAGTAAAACACAAGTAAATCACTATTATTAAGTGCAAAACATCGATATTAAGAGAAGTAAACAATGCAAAACTAGTGCATAAATTGCACTCTAACAGTTAGTTACAGTAATTAAGTGCTATATTGTTACAGGTTCGATGTTAAGAAATATATTTATTTCATTCTGCAACCTTACACCTCATCTAGGCTAAGCATTAATTTCATTGGTCCTTGCAATATAGGGGAATGATGCAATGGTATTTGTACATTTATTTTAAAGAAATAGCATGTAATTAGTGATTATTTAAAATGTAAAAGAGATTATAATATTTATTATTATACATACGGGAGAACATTGGTGCTGCAGCACCAAGAGAGACACACTGCGGCACTAAAATGAGAAAGCTTTGAGATTGAAATATAATTCCTTCGTAATTAATTAATTAGTTTATTTTAAATAAATTAATCAAATTAAATGGTGGAAAGGTGCAATGTTTCTCACTAAAGTGTCTATTTAAAGAGGTGTATCTGTTCTAAAAAGGTGCCTTAATTTGTTTGGAGGGTTGCATTGTTTTGTGAATAAACGCAATACTTCATGAATAGATACTTAACTTCTTATAAATATCCCAGATTCTATTACAGATTCATAACCCGTTATCGAATATAGTTTCATTGCTAGAGATAGTGTTAAGAGTTTGTTGTATCTTAAGGGTAATTTGTCATTCAACTTCATTGCAAATCAAGTGTAGTGAGGATAAATAAAACCTAAGTGTCCCTACCTCTATATTCTCAGTTACACAATATATATATAATGTATTATAAAATTTCTCTCATAGATAACCTTTGGCTGGACAAAATTTCATGCGATACATTAATAGAATGTAAAATTACAAAATAAAACGATTGTCTATATCTTATCGAGTTGAGCTTTTAAAGCATAGATCCATTACTAAAACCGTTTTCCTCGTATATTTTCAACAATTTAATCATTTTACTTTGTATAAAAAAACATGACATTCAATTTGGGACGAACATGTTTTTCTATTGAACTGGAAACCGTTGCTGGAACTTGAGTGGGCACTTTTTTCTTTCTTTTTATTTTTTATTTTTTATTTTTTACTAATCAAAGCAAACCAAAGGAACTAATTACTTAGTTTGAACTCAGCAGGACTTCCGCTCTTCATATAGAGTTTCGCAATCCATATATGACCATTGGCTTGACAAAAGTTTATACGATACATTAACAGAATATAAGATTAATCGATAAAACGATCTTATCTAATCGAGTTTTTAATGGATAGATCCATTGTTCAAACCGACATATTTAATGAAGGGTTGGATTTTGTTTTGGTCTTTAAAAATCGTTTTTTCTCATATATTTTCAACAATTTAATCATTTTGATTTTTATAAAATAATGACATTAAATTTGGATACTTATGCCAAGTAGTATAATTTAAAACACTAGACCCGTCAATATTTGTATTAAAATTCAAAGTCTTCAGCCTTAAATTTTTTTTTTTAAAGACAAACATTTATTTCGATAATTATACATGTTGTAATAAGAAAAGTAAAAAGTCAAATAATTACAAGCCCAAGAGAGCATGATACGCATGAAAGCATAAGAGAATGAGAGTACAAAAGTATGAGAACTCAGCAGCCGGATGCGTAATAAATCAAATAAGAACAACTACATGAGAAATGTGAAAAGTGAAATAACTACAAGAGAGCGTGATAAGAATGAGAGTATGAGAGAATGAGAACTCAGTAGCAGGAATTGTAATAAGTCAAATAAGCACAATTACATGAGAGCATTAGAGCTTAGTTGCAGGAAGCTTATAAATCCAATAAGCACAACTACGTGAATGTATAAAAACATGATAGCTCAGTAGTAGGAAGCTTAATAAGTTAAATAAGCACAAACACATAAGATCGTGAAAACATGGGAGCATTGGTAGAATGAGAGTACGAAAGCATGAGAACTCAGTAGCCGGATGCGTAATAAATCAAATAAGCACAACTACATGAGAAATGTGAAAAGTGAAATAACTACAAGAGAGCATGATAAGCATGAGAGTATGAGAGTACGAAAGCATGAGAATGTAGTAGCAGGAAGCGTAATAAGTCAAATAGGCACAACTTCATAAGAGCATAAGAGCTTAGTTGCAGGAAGCTTATAAATCCAATAAGCACAACTACGTGAATGTATGAAAGCATGATACCTCAGTAGTAGGACGATTAATAAGTCAAATAAGCACAAACGCATACGATCATGGAAACGTGGAAGCTTGAAAGCTCAGTAATAAGAAACTTAATAAATCAAATAAGCATAGCAACATGAGAGCATGAGAGCATGACAGGATGAGAGCTCAGTAATAGGAAACTTAACAAGTCAAATAAGCATAGCTATATGAGAGTATGAGGGCATGAGAGCATGAAAATGTGATAGCTTAGTACGTAGTAGGAAGCTTAATAAGTCAAAAAAGCACAACTACCTAAGAGCATGAGAACACAGGAGCATGAAAACATGGGAGAGCAAGAGCTCAGTAGCAGGAAGCTTAGTAAGTCAAATAAGCCTAGCTACACGAGAGCACGAGCTCATGCGAGCACAAGCTCATGAGAGCCTAATAGCAAGAAACTTGGTAAGTGAAATAAATATGTGAAACGACCCACCCTAAATCCCCAGGGCGAATATATCTAATCTCGTCCAAAGGAATTGATAATTAATCTAATATCTAAGAATTCTACCAAAAATTTAGCAGAGTCTCCTCTACAATTATGACTTTCCTAAACCTGCAATTTATAAAATTAACACTCCCAAAAATAATTCAATATTTAATCAACCTCCGCAACCAACTTCCTCAATCCCATACCAAATATCCTCCAGACGTATAATGTCAAAAATACAATATATTATCTTTAATCACGAATATGCAATAATTTATACAATCCAAAATATCCTAACAAACATTTGTGATTCCTAACACCATCACGTGGCCATAATTTCCAATCTAACTTTCGTTGCTGAGTCGACTGATGTACCTACAAATTTCCTGTAGAGGGGAGGGGGCTAGGGGAAATATAGTAAAAACGAGGTGAGTATAAAACTCAATGAGCTCAGTGAGTGGATAATAGTTTTTGAAAAATAAATTTACTTCAAAATAATTATATCATTTCAAAAAATCATTTTAGCAAAATTTTCATAAGAACTTAAATAACTTATTTGAGTATAAAACATACAATCACATAAACATAATATATAATATATAATATCATATAAAATCAAAGAAGTCATGATACACTATAATCTCAACATCTGAATCATGAAATTTGTCACTAAACAAGTATCCAAGAGAATAACCTCATGATATCTGAATCTCGACAAACAGGCAATTAGGGAACCACCATGCCCCGAAGCTACAACGGTTAGACAGGGAAATGCCATCTCATGTCTCATATATCGCATCATATCTATGCATGCATAAACTGATCCCCAAAAGACAAGGTGTTTAATCACACAGCCCAAAACCTCTATGTGTACTCAGACGGGCCCCAAAGGCTTATACCTCATATGTATCTCAATATCTGTTAGTATCTCAAAATCTGTATCTCTTTCATCATCATATCGCACACATATGCCCCCAAAAGGTAAAAGCACCCAAACACAAGACCTAAATCCTCTATGTGTCTTCAGACGGGCCCCAAAGGCCTCTCATCTCATCTATATCACTGTATCTGGAGGGGAAGGTGATGGTTGTCGAAGCCAGCAAAAATAAATACCTACTCTAAATAAATTGTGTATAGTGATTGAGTAGGGTCGTATCCACAGAGATCGGTAATTATTTAATTCCTTTTAAAATATAAAATGCAAAATGGGGGAATTGTTGACAATAATAAAAATCAAATTAAAATAACAAGAACACAAATTGAGAAAAGCTCTGGTTGAAGGAATTAACTTAACTTGATTCGACTACTGATCATTGATTCAATTATAAATCATTATTACTTATGAATAGACCAGTTAGAGCTACTGAGAACCAATAATAGCCAATCTCTCCTTAACCAGTCGATAACTAAGGTACGACCGTTGGTTATTTCCCTAATCAATAGACAACCCTAGATACGATCATATAATTTAATCAATTGACAGCCTGAAAAAGTAGAAAGACTCAAATCCTAATCAACAAACGCATACGATGGTCCAATTAAATTAAATTGTTTATTCTCATAACACAACGCACTGCTATGCTACTTGTCATCAACATTAAAATCTTCATATAATGAATCTTTTAATTGACATTAGATTAAGTTGATAATTAAACAGTTGCCAATTATCTAATTAACAAACATAATCATGACAATAATTCAGAGAATAAACAAATATCCAGAAAGCAATAAAACAGTTAAAACAGTTAAACCAAAAGAAAGATCTCACAGTAGTGATGAATCAAAACTTCATTAACCTTCAACCAGAATAATAGGTTTAGTTCGTCATATAGATAAGAGAAAAATTTAGATCTAGGGTTTTTTTTTTTTTTCAAAAATCTCCTCATGTTTACAATAGATTCCTCCCATAAATACTTTGTCTCTCTTCTCCTCTAGAGTATAAAATACTAATATCTGAAATTTTAAATTCGTAAGTACAAAAATAACCAAAAATACAAAACACGTTAAACTAAAAACTGCAGGTCTGTAGTTGACAGTACGTGCCCACGCCTTATCAACAAAGTTCTTCTGATGCTCATAATTTCTCCAAGAAAGTAATCATCCTCAAACATCATCTTGTAGCTCAATTTTAGCACCAATCAATATAATTGAACCTACAAAAATAAAACACAAGTGAATTACTATTATTAAGTACAAAACATCAATATTAAGGGAAATAAACAGTGCAAAACTAGTGCATAAATTACACTCTAACAGAAGGATACTATCTAATGATTTTAAAAACAATCATTATACTCATATTCATATACCTTTTAATCATACTTTAAATCATACCACATTTGAATTCACTTTTCTTATCTTTAAAATACTATCATGCTTTATTCAAAATCGATACGGAAAACCATTAACCAAATTTTTAATAAAATATCAATGCGTGATAAAATCCATTTCGAGAAAATCATTAAATAAAAATATTTAAAATGCTTATTTCACAAACATTCTTTATTATCATAATTAACTATGAAAATAGGTTTTGTATATTCCACTCACAATGATGACGCTCAAACTCGGCTATCGTTCTCGTTTACGGCTTGATTCTCGTTCGTTGTTCCTCCTAAATCAAGTAAATGACATAATTAATATCTATAAATGAGAAGTACGACTAACAAGCTTGAAACGATATTTACCTGCAATAAACTATCCCCGTATGCATAAGATTACCAAAATACCCCTTTATTCATAAATTACCAAAATGTCCACGACATCATAATTTACCAAATTATCCTTAGAATCCTAAATTACCAAACTACCCTTGATTCAAGTTACAAAAATAACCACGTCATATTCATGAAATTACCCTTAGAGAGCGAAATTACCAAAATGCCCTTAACAACTTAAATTACCAAATTACCCTCGAAATCTCAAATTACCTAACTACCCTAATATGAAATTACTAAATTAACCACCAATTTTAGAAATTACAAAACCATCCCCAAACTTTATAGAATTACTTAATTGCCCCTACCAGTCAACGGTGACTGGAGTTTAGTCAACAGCAACAGGCAGCTCAAGTCTGATAGTTATAACCTCGGTGAGTCCAATGGTGCTAGCGGTGACCTCCCACGCGCAGTGACAACGACAGATCGATTTTCCCAAGCAGCAAGATTTCCGGCAGTCGTTCGTGGCCAAAACAGTAGTTTCAGTTGGCGCGATTGAGGGTGAGCTGAGGATCAAGATCCAGGCGGTGGCATTGCCCAAAGCCGGTGGAATCGACGGCGAGAAGAGGTGGGTTTTGCCACGACTTTCCGAGCTTGTTCATGTGATAGAAAAAAAAATTACAAAGATTTATGACGACTTTGTAATAGAATATATTACATCAAGAATTCATGATAGAATTTTAACTTGACTTTACTTTGCCGCTATTTTGACAAAAATTCTAGGTATGTTTAGAAAAAAAATTAAATAAATTAAGAAACGTCGTCGTTTTGCATAAGTTGAAATGACGACGTTTTGCTTATAAACTTAAAATATTAAAGAAATTCAATTCTTGTGGTGGCTTTAATCGGATAAATGGAAAAAAGAAATTTAATTCTTTTTTTTAAGTTGTCAGACATTTCTATTAAACTTTTAATTAGCAGAAATTCGCAATTTTTTTATTGGATTATTTTCTTACATATTACAAGGTTAGAGGGCATGGTTCACATTGATCTAATTTTTTTGAAGCATCTAAAGTTATTGTGACGCATGGAATTTAAATCATTCTAAAAGCAAGAATTATTATCTGTAAATTTCTTTTAATCATGCACCAACAAATTAATATATATTAATGAGGTCAAAAAACGGCCTCCTCTAAATGTGAAAATAAAATACTTTGCTGGAGGCAAATCCGCACCAATAAATTAATATATAAACAAAGGGTAAAAGCTCATTTAGTCCTTATATTTTAAGATTAGTGTCTATTTAGTCCTTATATTTCTTAAAATGCCTCGAAACATCCCTGTCGTTAAAGTATTGATACCCCTACCGTTACTTTTTATTTATTTTGGCTTACTTTACAATATTATCCTTTTATAATAATTGTTTTGTTTGGACATTAATAAAAAGAAAATAATTAAATTACTAATTTAACCCTAAAAAATAAAATAAAAAAAAAATTAATATTAATTTTAAATTGTCAAAAAATGTATGCAAACTATCAAGTGTGCAAATGGTGCTTACAAAAAAATTAATATAATTTTTTTAGGGTTAAATTGGTAATTTAAATATTTTCTTTTTATTAATGTCTAAACAAAAAAATTATTATAAAAGGGTAGTATTGTAAAAGTGAACCAAAAGAAATAAAAAGTAACGGTAGGGGCATCAATACTTTAACAGCAGTGATATTTCGATGTATTTTAAAAAATATAGAGACTAAATAGACACTAATTTTAAAATATAGGAATTAAATGAACTTTTACCCTATAAACAAATAATGAATATTATTTAGATTGGGGGAAAAGTTTCATCTTTGAAAGATCCATTTTTAATTATTTACATTCCAACTAGATTTGCAATTACTTGTTTCCTCCCTATAGATAAAGGGTAATAAAAAACCTTATATTTTTTCATTTACTATTATACACTTCTTGATACATTGATACGAAATTATTGTTAATTTAGCGATAAAATAAAAAAATAAGAATAACTAAAATAAACAACTAAGTAAATAATTTAATTAAAAAATTAAAAAATATAATAAATGTCATAAATTGATAATTTTTAATTTAATCCTTTAAATTGAGATTGCTAATTCTATGGTTATATGACTAAATTTCAATGGGGAGATTACCAATTTCCCCCTATTGAAATTAATATATACTGCTCACCTGTTATTATCTTCACAATAGTCAATAACCCGCCGGCATTATAATTTTATAATATTACACTTTTTTTCAAATATACTTTTATTGATATTTATTATAAATTAAATAAATAATATAAATAAAAATTTAAATAAAAAAATTTAAATATTCAAAATAAAAAATATATATAAATATATATGTTTTGATGTGAATAAAAAATTAATAATAAGATATTTTTTTCCTTGTGTTTTGTTTTTCATTTTATACAATAGAACTTTCAAATAAAAATACTCTATATATGAGTAACTTATTCATAATAATAAAAAATTGTATTCCCAACTTGGAACCAATTATAATTAGGAGTAAACTCCACATTGTAATGAGTTATATTTTTTGTAGGCCCCATCTTAATAAACTTACCTCCACATTATAATAATATTTCAAAAATATATGCACGTTACATTAAATAATTAAGATGGAACAAAATATCTTTCTAAAGTTGCTTGTGACAATGATTTTCAAGTCTTCAACATCGACCAAGCAACCATCAAACTACACATCCATCGGCATGCTTTTGTTTGGATTCTAGCTGCTGAACGATCAATTAAAGCAATTTCGATCCTCAAGTAGTCTTTGAGTGCAAGCATTTCACTATTGGCAATTCTAGGAAGAAAAATGCATACAAAAGAGATTACACGTTAACTCGAGCAATGTTCATATTGTAGACTAACACTGCAAGAAAGATAAAAAGATAATGAAATTATTTACCTTAATTTGGGAAAAAATTTAAAGAGAAGTCAAATTTTCAATTTTTACCTTTTGTTACTCCCCTGTTATTGTAGATGATATTCCTAAAAGATAATGTAACCATTCTTTACACTAGAAATTCCATGGCCCACCATCATAAAAGTTAATGCAACAAACAATTTCAGCCATCTCTAATACAAATTCCATGAGCATCATAAACTAAAAAGAATCATAACACCTTAATTTTCTTACATCTCAGCCAAGTAGCACTTATGAATCTTCGAGAGCATAGAGCTAAAGCAGGTTCATACTTACTAAATTAAGTTAACAGACAATAAAGTGTAAGTAGTAAAATTCTAATCTATGACAAGCACCCAAAACAAGTGCAGTAGGGTGAGTTTTTCCACTTCCAAATTTTCATTGCTAATTTAACTATTAAGAGATGGAAGCATATGGAATAAGAAACATATTCAACCCAAAAGATTATTCAATATAAACCTAATAAGCTTATGGTCTTATTTAAAGAATATTATATTATTCCATAATTTATAGAAATCAAAGTTAAATTATAATATTCTTTAAGTAAGAGATACACTTATTCGAGTTGCTTAAATGAGGTAGGCTAGATTTTTATTTTGGTTATGTATCTTTCTTTTCTAATCCCATTTTTCTCCTATTTCTTGTTCCACATCAATTGATGATAAAGCTTCTTTATCATATCTCAAAACCATTCCAGCCAAGAATAAGGAGTTAAAGAACTATTTTGCACTAGCTATATAAACTATTATATTACAGTATTGTATACGAGATAGAAAAAATAAAAATATCAGTTAAGGCAACATTCATATCTCCAAATCTAGCACTTGAAAACATTAAGTAAAGAATCTACCAATAAAAAAGTTAGTTGGAGAAAAATATTTAGATTGATGCCAATATATATAAAGAAGTAAACAATTATTAAAAAAAGAAAGTTGAAAAAAAAGAAAATTAAAACCTTGCTGAGAGCATTTTGAAAGAGGTGAATAGCAATCTTCCCGTTAGCAGCAATTTGTCTAGCTCCTTTGAAGCATTTAGAAGTGCAACCCCTAAATCTGCAAAACTCCTTGATATACTAAAAAGAAAAGTGATTTATTAACCCAACAAGATAGACCAAATGAAATTCTGCAGTAAAAGTAACAAGTATTACCAGGTAGAATAATCTTTCCGAAGCACCCTTGATAACCTTTATGGCTTCACGAGCTTGAGTTTGAGATCCCCTTTTTAGCTTACATTAAACCAAATTCATTAACACATGATTTTTAAAAGGCACAATATATATGTATAAGATGCCAGAATAAACACTTGTAAATGTACCCAAATTCCCAAACCTTAATTATAGCAGTTTGGAAGGGAGCTCTTTAAGCCTCTTTTAAAATAACTCGACTTAATTGTGGATTTCAACTGGAACAACAATAATAGGAACATGTCAACTAAAATAAACAGAAAGGAAGCTTGAAAAGTTATAGAAAAAAATGTTAAGCCATTATAAACCTGTTCACATCTTTCTGTAATAGTTTCCTGACAACTAGCTCCACCAAGGATGTGGTTATACAATTACAACATAGATAATTTCCAGGCCATAATTGGGGCTTGCCCAATTGCCCTCATAAATCAAGATATGGAGTATGGTGTATAAAGTATTCAACTCCTTGTAAAACATGCACAAATGCAAGCAAATGATGTACAAATACTCATAGCAACAAATTGACGTAATCAAGATCTCAGATGCAATGCAATTTCTTATGTATTCACTAAAACTCTAAGACCCCCTTTAACATAATCCCATTATGTTAGCAGAATGAAAAAATGCATATAATGTGAAGGCAACGAATCATATTCAAGTAAACATGTACTAAGGATTCAAGCATCACTGGAAAATTCCATCAAAATCCCAACCAAGCAAACTCAGCAAGATAGAATCAATAAGGACAACACCAAGCAAACAAAAGAAACCGTTTGTGCTAATCATCAATTAACAGCATTCCCAAGTATATACCTACCTAATTTCAGTATAAGCACACATAAAATTCGGCAAAATATTAAATTAACAAAATTACTAAGATAACCAATTCGTATAATGAATTAAGAGAAATGAAACGTACGGATGAAGAGGAGGACAGGGAGGAAGAGGAGAATGCTAGAATTGCCCTTGAGAAGATCATTGACGGGAGTGTAAAGAACAGTGATTGAGGAGACCAAAGTGGTCAAAACGATCTGGGCCGTCAAGATTTCGCACACCTTGCGAATGAAACCCCATCAGAGCAGGTTCTCTCCGTAGCTGAGACTGGGGTAAAGCGTTTCCCCCTCTCCGCCTTCCAAATCTACCTCGAATTTGTCGACATATTTGCTCCTCATGTTCTCGTAGCCCAACATCTTTCAAGTGATTTTGATTTTCTAATTTAGATAAAGCAAATAATGAATAGGAAATGGCAGCGTTTGAGTGACGGCTATTGAGTGAGAAATTGGGGCTTGTTGAGCAACCAGTAGCTTGCAACGACAGTTGATTGACGACTGTCGAGTTTGTTGACGTAGGGTTTCCATCAGTTGTGATGCTGTAAGGGCTCTGGATTTTTTTCAATTAAGAAATTTTGTGAGGCTTAGGCTGATTTGTAATGTAGAGTGTGAATGACTCAGTGAGGCTTAGGGTTAGGGTTCAATTCCTTCAACTATTACAGGTGAGAGAAGGAGCAAGGAAGAGAGTGAGGAAGCAAAGCTTAAGGTTCAATTCGTTTATCACTTTTGGAAATTTGCTAGGTGTTGATTTGTTAGTTTAATATATTTACAGCAACCAGATGACATCGTTTTTGTTATTTTTAATTTTTTAAGAATAATTTAAATATTAACAATGGCAATTTTGTAATTAAAGTAATCAAATAATTTAAATTATCAATAAATGGCACTATTTCACGTGTTGTTAGTAATTCAAAATAAATTATATTTAATAAAACAAAATCTAAAACGTTGGCATTTAAGAGTAGTATTTTTGTAATTAAATTTATTTAAAAAATATACATGACATGTAGCCATCATAATTTCATATCGTCTATGTATTTGTCAAAAATCTATCACTAAATAATGACAAAAACATTATAAATGTAAAAAATCTATCACTAAATACTGACAAAAACATTATAAATTAGGAAAGTGTCATATTTTAATGATATTTTCATGACACAATGATATATGTTAAAAAATTTGTGTGATAAAAACGTATATTTTTTTTTTTTGATACAAAAAGGGCTAAGTTAAAAACTAAGCAATGACCATTCGTGGGTAAGCAGTCCCAGATACATCGTGCAACAGCCACCCTTCAGTTCCGGATGGAGGCGTTGGAAACACATGGACCCCAAGAGGCAAAAGAAGAGCTTGATTGGCGAGGTAATCGGCTGCATGATTTGTTTCTCTATAGCAGTGTGACAGAGAAACTTGCCACTCCATGTTAAGAAGTCTTTTAATTCCCTGAATAAGAGAAGAATTAGCATTGGGATGGTTGGTGTCTGTGGCTAAGATCTCAGTGATGCATCGACTATCAACTTCAACCAGTAGATGTTTAATCCCAATATCCCAGGCAAGTTGCAGCCCTTGAAAAAGACCCCAAAGCTCCGCCCCAGTAATAGTGCAATGGCCAATATTCATGCCAAAACCGTGAACCCATTCTCCGCAACAATTTCTAATGAGACCACCTGCACTTGCATTTCCTGAAATTTTCCGAGCACCATCTGTATTTAGTTTAAAGAAAGGCCAAGGTGGGGCCATCCACTTTAACCATTTGATTATCCTCTCATGTCCTGGTCGACAGATATTCTCCATAGATGCATTGATTTCGGCCGCGCGATGCGTGATGTCAAGTACAATATTTGCAACACTGATGTTTGCTTCATTGTGAATGAATTGATTCCTCCAATACCAAATCCGCCACAGAGCAACACCAAAAAGACAGGGCCAATTCTCATCTCTCCTAATCAATCCCGTGTTCTTGAGATTGTAACAGATCCAACTCGTCAAGTCCAAATCAAAAAAATTATTCCATAAAGTATGAGGCACCAATCTGAACCACACATGCCGAGCAATGATGCAATCCCTCAACACATGAATGGTATCTTCCAGGTGATGGCCGCAGCTACAACAAGTAGCATCCATAGTAATGTGCCTACGAAAAAGCTCTGACTTTGTTTTCAGCCTATTGTTCATGGCGAGCCAAATAAATGTTCTGATACTTTGAGGTCCATTCCATTTCCAAGCCAAATTCCACAAAGATTTATTGTTGTGCAAATTTTAATGTACTCGCAAGCGCACGAATCTATTGTAGTGTAGATCAATGGTGACGAGTGTCGATCCCACGAGGAGGTGGATTTTAATTATATATAGAATTAATTTTGTAAATGGGTGATTGGATTTGTGGTGGAAAATATGCTAAAAACTTAAATTAAAATGGCGAGAATAAATTGAAGATAATTCTATTAAATTGACGTACTTGGGTATCTGGATCCGTATCAACATGCATCATGGGCTAAATAATCCGTATTAATACCAATTAAATCATGAGGGGGGAATCCACACCTCATGAACCACGCTCTAATAAATATGGTGCTAAGGGCTTATCGTGCCAAATAATAATAACCTTGTACTAGAGGGCCGGTGAAACCAAGGCGGTACTAGACAAGATTAGTATTATTTGTCGACGAGAAGTCAAAACATCCACAAAAACTAGAGGGGAAGAGAAAATAAATTTACCAAATAAAGCCCATGACACATGTTGAGACTTCACCTTCAACCCAAGCTTGAAAGAAATTAGCCACTCATAACTGAACTAGGGGCAAAATGGGAATTTATTAAAATACGAAGAAAATACAAGATAGAGAGGGAATTACAGAAAATAGATCCCAAAAATGGATTCAGAGATATCAAATTAGGGGGGGGAGGCCCCCTTTTTATAGATACATGGAGTAAATCATGGCCATCGGATTAAAAACAGTTTGGACGCTCAGGATTTCGCCACGTCATCAGTCAACAGTCCACGGTTTGACCACGCGGATGAACAGTAACACGGTTTGACCCGGATGAACAGTAACGCGGTTTGGTTGAAAATAATCCTGTGTGATGCATGCACCGTACGCGAGATTTTTCGTCCACTGATATGCTGCCACGTCACCATCAACAGTATATAAGAATTTTAGTCCAACAGGATCGTGACACCTCATCAGTCAATGCCACATCATCGGTCAATGCCACGTCATCGATTTGTCTATATGAACAGTGTCGTGAACAGTAACGTAGACAGTACCGTACCCATGAATAGTACCGTACATGTGAATAGTGCCATTTTTCCTTTTATACTCCTCCTAAGGTTTTCAACCGTCCTGAGTTCAAAAGTGATGTCCGTTTTGCCGTCTGATTTCTCCTTTATTGTGAAATGACTATAATGCCCCTAAAATACATAAATTACTTAATTAAAATAAAACACATGTAATTAAACCACAAGAATGTTAAATACATAAAAGTAAGGGTTGTTAGTAAGACTTGAAATGTAAAATGACGGTTTTCTCCTTTATAAATATGCATTTTCTAACACTCAACACACCCCCCAACCAGCTGATTGCTAGTCCCTAGCAAATAAAGCGAAAACAAAATTCAAATTTCAAAATGATTTTTTTTTTTTTTTTTTTTTTGAACACTCGTATTTATTCAATCAGATTAATGATAGCGATCAAAGAAAAGTATAAACATTATCTCCAGTCTAAAGAAACATCACATCTTCATCAACCATCCACATGAATCAGCCCAGTAGACTTTGTTATAGCTACTTTCAAGAATGACATGTCTAACCCCAAATTCTCAGTGGAAGTAGTGACACTCTCACAAAGAAATTAAACCCAATAAAAATAGTCACTCCAATGAATGGTAATTGAGAGAGAAAATAATAAAGGAGTGATATCACATGCTCTCACCAAGATGAAAGAAATATGCCCTCAGCTTAGAAATAATACGATCTCAAGTAAAATAAAAATGCTAGTCAACCCACTTTATTCATCTTTTTTTTTTTTTATTATTTTTCTTTTATGCATCACTACATCTTTTTTAGCCCATATAACTAGCTTCTATTTCAGATTATAGTTCCCTAAAATCAAGAAGGACTTTTATTAGGACGTAATGTAGGTTAAGGACATGGTTAACAAAGAATGGAAATAAGGAAAACAAAGTGTATGTTTGAGAAAAGAAATGCAGAGATTTTTTTTTTTTTTTTTTTTTTGGAAGTTGCAAGGTGGATTTTACCTTTTATTGTTCTTTTTTATTCTTTTGAAACAACAACTTTTGTTTTTGATTTTTTTTTTTTTTTTTGGCATAACTTCACTGAACAAAATAATTATTTACATTTTTCTCAAACATAAATAGGTGATGTAACTTATAAGACATCGGGTAATACTCCAAATCGGAGTGGGTCAAGATGATAAGTTGACAAAGAAAATATTTTTTTTTTTTTTAAAGGCTCAAAAGGGTTAACTATGGATATATCACAAAAGGGATGGCTAGAAAGGCTCAAACGGATCAAAGATGGCCTTTCCATCGTCTTTTAGGGTTCTAAATAATCGTCCATATCTACTAGTTAGATGGGCCTCCAAATGTAGCAACACACATTTTTTTTTTATTTTACAATAATTTTTTTTTTAAGGGTTAACTCAAAAGAAAACTAGAGATTGTGTATAAAATTATAACCTACAAAGCTGTATGAAGAATGGGCAAAAGGGTTACTCTCCAAGAAAAATAATAGGCTCAAAAACTCACTTGGTACTTATTATGACATGTTCATTCCTTCAAGCAACTCATATTTGTCTCCGACATCAACATGTAAAGTAGCAAACATAGTGTAACATCACTTAAGACCAAAGATAATACAAATACTAAAATTTGAAATTCATCATGTCATCCAATATTAAAACAAATCACACATTTTTTTTTTTTAAACAACATTCTACCCCCCAACCTATTCTAAGCATGAAAGGAAAATATGCATGCAGAAATGCGAAAATGACACAGAAAAACTAATTAGAAAAGTTACACTTAAAAAAAACAAAATGAATTTTTTTTTTTTTTAGACTTAGAAGATGCGTTTCTAGAGGCACTACACTCCATATTCAGCCATCTTCGACTCAAAAGTTGGAAAATGTATATTTATAAAGGAGAAAATAAAAAGAAGAAGAAAAATGAACATCAAAACTTAATAAAGAAAAAGAAAATTTTTTTTTTGTTTTTTATTTTTTATTTTATTTTGGTTTTTTATTTTTTTTTATTTTTTATTTTTTATTTTTTTGTTGAACAATGAAGATGCGTTTCTAGAGTAACTACACTCCATATTCAGCCATCTTCAACACAAAAAGTTAGCAACAGTTAGTTTCTACAACAAAAAATTAGTAAAAACTTAACCAAGATTCCACATTTGCCGACTATTCCCTCCCCCCAACCAGAACGAAACATTGTCCTCAATGTTTGAAAGGAAAGAAGTAGAGTTTAGAAGACATCACCTGGGTGGTGCAACACAGAAGAAAATATTTACAAGCGGAGAGTTAAATCTAATTTGTACTTCTTACTGCCGCTACTGTTACCATCATTATTTGGACGCTCCAACACAAAGGTCCAGGGGTTTGGCTCCGGTCTATAAGCTTGTAACATATCAAGTAGCTCATTAGCAGTGTGAGCACAAATAAAAAGTTTTTTCGCATGGGAAGGAATGAAGTAGTTTTTTATTGCATGGTTAAGAAATGCGATAAAACCATCATAAAAGTTATTGACATTTAACAAACCGATGGGTTTCTGGTGGATGTGCAGATGGGCCCAAGATGCTAGTGTGATAAGTGCCTCTAGTGTTGCAAGATCTCCTGGAAGAAAAATAAAAGCATCAGCATAACTAAGCATTTCAGTTATTCTTTCTTGCATACCTGAGACGACTAACTCTTCTCCAGTTGATGAGTCAGACGAACTGCCCAATGGTTTTAGGACTCTTGGGATGATGCCTAACACTTGACTTCCTCTGATAAAAGCTGCTTCTGAGACCATTTTTGATAACCCTCGGTTACCTCCTCCATACACCAAGTGTAATTTTCTCGCTGCTATGTTTCGACCAAGATCTATGGCTGCCTCAACGAACTCTTTATGTTTTCCATAGGTAAATCCAGAAAGCACACAAATGTTCTTGAATTGTCTATTGGGAGTAGCTGCCATTGGGATACTTCTCAAAAATAATTTGTGAGTGCTTGACAAAAGAAATCACATGTAAGAGTCTTGGTGACAGTAGGTCACAGCTGTGTATGAGGTAACATGTCAGTGTCAAATAACGTGTAAAGCACATGGTTTGTGAGTCAAAAAGGACACAGTAAAAGGGAAAAAGCAAACAGTAATTAAATTATTAAAGACAATAATGCAAACAATAAAACAACAGTGAAATGAAATAAAATAACAATAAAGTAAAAGGATATTTACAGGTAGTTGCGACTGTGGCTCACATCTTCCTCTGGTTTTACGTCCAGAAACGGCTTGAACGCCCTCTATGGGTCGAGGATAGGCTTCCCATCCAGTTTTCTTATAAACTGGCAAACAGGGTCGTTTATAGTCAGATTCCCGAGACTATATCGTGCATGCTCTTTCTGGAATAATGGCCATAACTGGAGAATCGCTCCTTGCACATATCCACTGGGATGCGTTTCAAGAGACAAAAGGATATCGTCTAATGACTCCTTATTCAAGCCATCCCTAATGAATTGAATCTTATCTTCCCTGTTATCAGACACCATTCCTAAAGAACATGGGTTTCTACCGCAACTCATTCTGGCACACTTATGACAAGCAACAGAAATTCTTCGAGCTCGTCGTTTTCTTGCATAATTTCCTTTACCACAACCAGGCATGAATGCAATAAATTTTTGAGGTAACTCACCTGCCAATCGTACTTTCGCCTCGATTAACCAACGGATGTCAGCAGGTATGTTATTCTTCATGAGTAATCGCATGCGTTCGGACCGAGCTTTGTAGATCGTAAAGAGGGCATTCTGAGGAAGTGAAGGGAATCGCTTGTGAAGCTTTGCTAAGATCTCATTTCTATCCATACCTTCGCCTCAGAATGTCAGTTATTATGGGAAACTGAAGTAACCGACTTGATTGTCACGGAGTACCGTTATCCGCCACTTCACCGGGGTAACAAACTAAAGCACACAAACAGAAAAACAAATCAAAACACACAAAGAAAATTAAAATCGTCCTCTTATTGAATTTACCTCAAGCTCCAACTGGATGTCGTAAACACTTCTCTCAATGTCTCTGAGTTGGCGTTCTAAACCCTCAACATAGGCTACTAACTCTGGTGGTTGTAGAGCCCAAATGCGATGTGTTTTACAAAATTGAATTTGCCTTTTGAGATGAGTTTTGACACGTTGAAGTGGTTTAAGAATGTTCAGGAGGAACGGTCTAAGTAAGGTACTCATGATTAAAAATAATAAGAGAAAACGTAATAGTTAAACAAACACACTTATGCAAAAAAATAATTTCAATTAGCAAAAGAATAATATAAAGAAAGAAAATAAAATCAAATCAACGAAAAGAAAAGAAAAAAAAATCAATTCAACTCTGGTGGGTCACTCAAATTTATTTCGGTGTCTTCTCCATGTGGTTGGTACTCTAGATATGGCTTTAATCTTTGACCATTAACTTTAAACGTGACACCGTTCTTTGGGTCCTTAATTTCAATTGCCCCATGTGGAAAAACAGTATGAACAATAAATGGACCAGACCAACGAGAGCGTAACTTACCTGGGAATAGGTGCAAGCGAGAATTGAATAAAAGCACTTTCTGACCTGGAGTGAAAGATTTTCTCATAACGTGCTTGTCGTGGAAGACTTTCATTCGCTGCTTGTAAATTTTGGCATTTTCATAGGCATCATTGCGAATTTCCTCAAGTTCTGCCAGTTGTAATCTTCTTTCCGAGCTGGCTTGCTGCATGTCAAAGTTGAATTTCTTGATGGCCCAATACGCACGATGCTCGAGTTCCACAGGTAGGTGGCAAGCTTTTCCATACACTAGCCTGTAGGGTGACATCCCAATCGGGGTCTTGAAAGCCGTTCTATATGCCCATAATGCATCATCAAGTCGTAATGACCAATCTTTTCTGTCTGGCCTCACCGTCTTTTCTAGTATGTGCTTTATTTCTCGATTGGAGATCTCAACTTGGCCACTGGTTTGCGGATGATACGGGGTCGCCACTTTGTGTGTGATTGAATACTTTGTCAAAAGAGATTTGAATGCTTTGTTACAAAAGTGGGCACCACCATCACTGATTATCGCTCGAGGGAATCCAAAGCGTGAAACAATGTTGCTTTTCAAAAATCCTATCACCACCTTATGATCATTGGTTCGACATGCAATTGCTTCTACCCATTTTGATACATAGTCAACAGCAACCAATATGTATTGATGGCCAAAAGAAGAGGGAAAGGGTCCCATGAAGTCGATACCCCATACGTCAAAAATCTCAACCACTAAAATTGGATTTAGTGGCATCATGTTCCTTCGCGTAATGCTCCCCATTCGTTGACACCTATCACATGAAGAACAGAAAGTATAAGCATCTCGAAATATAGTTGGCCAATAAAAACCACATTGTAAAATTTTAGTCGCTGTTTTCTTAGCACTGAAATGGCCTCCACAAGCTTGTTCATGGCAGAATGAAAGGATATTCTGAATTTCACTTTCTGGAACACATCGTCTAACAATTTGGTCTGCACAATACTTGAACAAATATGGGTCATCCCAAAAGAAATTCTTTATCTCTGCAAAGAATTTAGCCTTGTCTTGCTTGGTCCAATGCTCTGGAAGTTTACCTGTAACAAGATAATTAACTATATCAGCATACCAAGGTAATACTTCCACATTCATTAATTGTTCATCTGGAAATGACTCATTCAATGGTAATGGCTCTATAATTGTATCAAAATGTAGACGAGAGAGATGGTCCGCCACAACATTTTCTGTCCCTTTTTTATCTTTGAATTCTAAGTCAAATTCCTGCAAAAGTAACACCCAACGAATTAGTCTAGCTTTTGCATCTTTCTTTGTGAGAAGATATTTCAGAGCAGCATGATCTGTGAAAATAATTATTTTACAACCAATGAGATAAGATCGAAATTTTTCCAATGCAAACACTACTGCTAGCATTTCTTTTTCCGTAGTTGAATAGTTCAACTGTGCATCATTCAATGTCATACTAGCATAGTAAATAACGTGGGGAATTCGATCAACTCTTTGTCCTAATACTGCTCCTACTGCATAATCAGATGCATCACACATGAGCTCAAATGGTAAGCTCCAGTTTGGGGGCTGAATGATGGGTGATGATGTCAACAAATGCTTTAATTTTTCAAACGCAACAAGACATGAATCATCAAAGACAAAAGATACATCCTTAGCAAGTAAATTGCATAAGGGTCTAGAAACTTTGCTAAAATCTTTAATGAAACGTCTATAAAAACCAGCATGCCCAAGGAAAGATCTTACTTCTCTGACTGTTTTGGGTGGAGGAAGATTAGAAATGAGATCCACCTTGGCTTTATCAACCTCAATACCTTTGCTCGAAATGATGTGACCGAGAACAATACCTTGTTTTACCATAAAATGGCACTTCTCCCAATTTAAGACTAAGTTCTTCTCGATACATCTCTGCAGAACTAGTGTTAGATGATGTAAACATTGATCAAACGAGTCACCAAAGACAGAAAAATCATCCATAAAGACTTCAAGGAAACGTTCAACCATATCAGAAAAAATGCTCAACATGCATCGTTGAAATGTAGCAGGTGCATTACATAATCCAAATGGCATTCTCCTATATGCAAATGTGCCAAAAGGGCAAGTGAAAGTGGTTTTCTCTTGATCTTTTGGTGCTATAGGGATCTGATTGTATCCTGAGTAGCCATCTAGAAAGCAATAAAATTCATGGCCTGCTAATCTATCAAGCATTTGATCGATAAATGGTAAAGGAAAATGGTCTTTACGTGTGACAGAATTCAACTTTCTATAATCAATGCATACACGCCATCCTGTAGTTACTCTAGTGGGTATCAATTCATTATCAGCATTGGTAACTACTGTGACTCCTGACTTTTTGGGGACAACTTGTACAGGACTGACCCATGAACTATCAGAAATTGGGTAAATGATACCTGCGTCTAATAGCTTAAGGACTTCAGTTCTTACAACTTCTTTCATGTTAGGATTTAACCGACGTTGCATTTCCCTACTAGATTTAGCATTTTCATCAAGGTGAATGTAATGCATGCAATCTGCAGGGTTTATACCTTTTATGTCTGCTATGGTCCATCCTAATGCTCCTTTATGCTCTTTTAAAACATCCAACAACTTACCTTTTTGTTCGTCATTGAGGGATGAAGAGATGATTACCGGTAGAGCACTTTCTTCCCCCAAAAATGCATATTCCAATGTGTTGGGCAATGGTTTGAGCTCAAGTTTTGGTGGTGATTCTGATGATGGGATGAGTTTCCTCTCTAATGGTGCTAGTTGTTCAACTCTTGAATTCCATTTATTTGTGTCCATGGATGGTGCGGAGTCAAGTAGGGCGTTGACCTCTTCGACCGATCTGTCAATATCAAAATCAAAACCAAAGTGAGTTAAACATGTCTGTAAAGGATCATCACTAAGGTTTGAAATAAAAGAGTCATCAACTAATGCTTCAATTAAATCCACATCAACAATGCCATCATCTACACTGTGAGGTTGTTTGGCAATGTTGAAGATGTTCAGTTCCATAGTCATATTGCCGAAAGACAACTGCATATTTCCAGTTCTACATTGAATGTGAGCATCCGCAGTTGCCAAGAAAGGTCGGCCTAGGATAATGGGGATGTGCTTTCTTGAATCCTGTATTGGTTGAGTGTCAATTACAATGAAATCAACAGGAAAATAAAATTTGTCTACCTGGATAAGCACGTCCTCCACAATACCACGAGGTATTTTCGTGGACCGATCTGCAAGTTGTAACACCACTGGAGTTGGGTGTAATTCGCCAAGTCCAAGTTTCACAAATACTGAATAAGGCAACAAATTTACACTAGCTCCTAAATCCAACAAAGCATTCTCAATTGTGTGGTTCCCTATACTACATGAGATAGTGGGGGATCCTGGGTCTTTGCATTTTAAAGGAATTTTATGTTGGAGTATAGAACTAACGTTTTCTGTTAAAAATGCCTTCTTTTGAACATGCATATTTCTCTTTTTAGTACAAAGATCTTTAAGAAACTTGGCATAAGATGGAACTTGTTTAATAGCATCAAGCAAAGGGATATTAACACTTACCTGTTTGAAGATTTCGAGAATCTCACCTGTGGATTTTCCCTTCTTGCCTTTAGCTAACCTCTGGGGGAATGGAGCTTTTGGAACGTATTCTCGTGGGTTGGTTTCTTCTTTCTCCTCCGGTGGTGAGTCCTCAACATTCACAGGTACAATTTGATTTTCTTTTGTCACCGGCATCTCCACTTTGTTGTCGACTTCTTTTCCTTTTCGCAAGGTCATGACTGCTTTGACCTCTCCATGCTGTTGTGGTGAACTGGTACTTGCTTCATGTACGCCTTTAGGATTAGGCACTGGTTGACTTGGAAACTTGCCTTTCTCAACAGTCATTGCCAAGGTCTGAACTGAAGAAGCAAGTTGTCCCACCATCTTTTCAAGGCTTGAAACTGATTGGGCTTGTGAGTTGAAGCCCGCTCTCAAGTCATTTCGTAGTCCATCAATGGTGCGGTTTTGTTGCTCAATCGTGGAGTGAGTAACATTCTTGAAATTCTGGAATGAATCTTCCCATGGTCTGGGTTGAGTGTAGTTCTGGTTTTGATTGTATGGTCTAAATGGTGGCTGAGAGGCTTGAGGAACTTGTGGAATTGGTTGCATTGGTGGAGCTGGAGCTGCTGGTCCATTTTGTTGGAATCCTTGAGACCATGAAAAATTGGGGTGGTCTCTCCATCCAGGGTTATATGTGTTGGAGTATGGGTTGTAATTTGAAGGTTTTCTCATTACACCTATGACATTGGCTTCATCTGGGTATGAGTCATGGTCATGTGGTTCTGTTGATTTAGCAGTCGATAACGATGCTATTTGTCGAGCAAGACCTTCAACCATCTCCTTGACTTCTTTGATTCCCGAAGTTGATTCGCCAATTTGAACCTCATTTACTCCCTTAATCCTTCTAGTATTCCTGAGTGATCGACTCCGTTGTTGGGAATTATCCGCTTGTCGCTGGAAAAACTCCCAAATCTCTGATGCACTTTTTGACATTAGCTCTCCTCCACTTGTTGCCATTAGCCATTCTTGCACATTTGGTAGTAATCCCTCCAAAAAGTATTGGCACTGGTGCCATTTCTCGTACCCATGATGTGGACACTTCAAGAGTAGCCCATTGAATCTCTCCCACGTTTCGAAAAATTGCTCGTCCTCTCTCTGAGTAAACTCTGAGATTTCCCTGCGAATAGCATTGGTTTTATGCACTGGGAAATATTTATTCAAAAATTTTGTTACCATTTGTTCCCATGATGAAATGCTATTAGCAGGCAAAGTATTTAACCATGAACGAGCTCTATCCTTTAAAGAAAATGGGAATAATCTAAGTTTTACATCATCATCTGAAAAATTCTCATATTTAAATGTTTGACAGATGGCATGAAAATCATTCAGATGATTATATGGGTCCTCATTTTCTAGACCATAAAATGTGGGGAGACAATTTAGCACACTAGGTTTTAATTCAAAACTCCTAGCAGCTACATTTGGGTATCTTATGCATGATGTGCTCAAATTAGCTAAGGGACTAAAATAGTCCTTAAATGGCCTCTCCTGTGGTGCTTGTAGATCCATTCCAAATTTATTTTTAATGTGCTTTTGTGTGCGAAGTGTTTTTTCTAATTCAAGGTCTATAGGTTCAAGATTAGGTAATAATGACCTACGACCACGCATGCAAAACAAATAAAATAAAAATAAAGATGAGAACAAAACAAATAAAAATAAAGAAGAGGGAGAAATTACAAGACTAACCTTATTGCGCAATTACAACCTTAATATATAAATACACAAAAAAATATACGTGAAATAAATTAACTAAAAATAAATTAATAAGATAATAAAAAAAATTACAAAGAAAAAATAAATTGAAAATTAAATTACAGAATTTTAAAGAAGAGAAAAAGAAAAGAAATACTAACCTTTATATGTAGATTCACTTTTTTTTTTTTTTTTTTTTTTGATAATTAAAAAAAATACAAAAAAAAATAATAAAAGAAATAATTCACAAAAATTAATTCTATGAATTAAAATTACTTACCTCCCCGGCAACGGCGCCAAAAACTTGTTGTGCAAATTTTAATGTACTCGCAAGCGCACGAATCTATTGTAGTGTAGATCAATGGTGACGAGTGTCGATCCCACGAGGAGGTGGATTTTAATTATATATAGAATTAATTTTGTAAATGGGTGATTGGATTTGTGGTGGAAAATATGCTAAACTTAAATTAAAATGGCGAGAATAAATTCTAAAACTGGAATTGCAATGGCGAGAATAAATTGAAGATAATTCTATTGAAATGACGTACTTGGGTATTCGGATCCGTATCAACATGCATCATGGGCTAAATAATCCGTATTAATACCAATTAAATCATGAGGGGGGAATCCACACCTCATGAACCACGCTCTAATAAATATGGTGCTAAGGGCTTATCGTGCCAAATAATAATAACCTTGTACTAGAGGGCCGGTGAAACCAAGGCGGTACTAGACAAGATTAGTATTATTTGTCGACGAGAAGTCAAAACATCCACAAAAACTAGAGGGGAAGAGAAAATAAATTTACCAAATAAAGCCCATGACACATGTTGAGACTTCACCTTCAACCCAAGCTTGAAAGAAATTAGCCACTCATAACTGAACTAGGGGCAAAATGGGAATTTATTAAAATACGAAGAAAATACAAGATAGAGAGGGAATTACAGAAAATAGATCCCAAAAATGGATTCAGAGATATCAAATTAGGGGGGGGAGGCCCCCTTTTTATAGATACATGGAGTAAATCATGGCCATCGGATTAAAAACAGTTTGGACGCTCAGGATTTCGCCACGTCATCAGTCAACAGTCCACGGTTTGACCACGCGGATGAACAGTAACACGGTTTGACCCGGATGAACAGTAACGCGGTTTGGTTGAAAATAATCCTGTGTGATGCATGCACCGTACGCGAGATTTTTCGTCCACTGATATGCTGCCACGTCACCATCAACAGTATATAAGAATTTTAGTCCAACAGGATCGTGACACCTCATCAGTCAATGCCACATCATCGGTCAATGCCACGTCATCGATTTGTCTATATGAACAGTGTCGTGAACAGTAACGTAGACAGTACCGTACCCATGAATAGTACCGTACATGTGAATAGTGCCATTTTTCCTTTTATACTCCTCCTAAGGTTTTCAACCGTCCTGAGTTCAAAAGTGATGTCCGTTTTGCCGTCTGATTTCTCCTTTATTGTGAAATGACTATAATGCCCCTAAAATACATAAATTACTTAATTAAAATAAAACACATGTAATTAAACCACAAGAATGTTAAATACATAAAAGTAAGGGTTGTTAGTAAGACTTGAAATGTAAAATGACGGTTTTCTCCTTTATAAATATGCATTTTCTAACACTCAACATTTATCGGCCACATTATTGGACTGGTGCAAGGAGAGGTATGCAGATTTTGCTGTGAATTGTCCTGTATTAGAGTAAGCCCAGTAACATTGATCTTCACCACTAAGAGTACAAGGAGCTTTAACTGAAGCAATCTTTAGAATTATATGGTTGGGAAGCAAATGAGCAAATATATACCAATTCCAGTTTCCATTGTTGTCTGTAAAATCAGCCACACATAAATTAATCAGCTGGTCAGGAATTGGGTTCGTGGCATATGATTGTAAGTTATCAGCCTCACTGAGCCATAAATCCCACCAAAATTTCACTCTTTTTCCATTCCCAAGAGCCCAACGAGTTCCCTTCAACACATGATCCCAAACCTTCCCCACAGCACGCCATAAGTAAGACCCGTTCCTCGTTTGTAAGCTGCTAGGCAGATCAGTGGTATCAACCTTATATTTAGAAGCCAGCACCTGGACCCAAAAGGTATTAGGAGAGTTGACTAGACCCCACCCAATTTTCATCAGCAAAGCCATATTCATATGAGATAAATCTTTAAGACCAAGGCCTCCACATGACTTGGGTTGACAAAGAGTGTCCCACCGGATGAGATTCAATTTTCTTTGTTCGGCATTTCCACTCCAGATAAAATGCTTACAGCTTTGCTCAATTTTGGTAAGAATCGAAACTGGGATTTTCGTTGATTGCATGGCATAAACTGGGAGAGCTTGTAGTACTGATTGTGCCAAGGTGATCCTGCCCGCTAGAGAAAGATGCTTGGCATTCCAGCCTGATAAACGCTGCTGAACTTTATCTAGAATATCTTGATAAGTTGCCTTGGTAACTCGGGAGTGAAGGATGGGCATACCAAGGTATTTACCGAAATTCTTTGTAACTGAAAATCCGAGTGTATTCCTTATCTCTCGGATTGTGCCCTTCTGAACATTTCGAGAGAAGAAAATTTGGGTCTTTTCTCTGCTCACCTTCTCGCCAGAGCTTACACAAAAATTATCCAAGACCTCATTGATCACCTGCGCATTTTGACTAGTAGCCTCCGCTAGAAGAAGAAGATCATCAGCGAAAAATAAATGAGTAATAGGAATACCTCCACGATTAAGCCTGATTGGTTTCCAACGCCCATTCCCAACTGCATGATTGATACCATGACTTAGCCTCTCGATGCACATGACGAAAATATACGGGGATAAAGGGTCCCCCTGTCTGATTCCTCTAGATGGACTAAAACTCTCCGTGAGCTCCCCATTCCACAAGAGTTGCATCGAAACTGTGGTTATACACTCCATTATAATACGAATCAAATCCATCGGTAACCCAATCACTCCCATGGTCTCCTGAATAAAGTCCCAACTCAAACGATCATACGCCTTTTCCAGGTCAACCTTGATAGCCATTTGACCAGTTTTGCCTCCTTTGTTCCTCATGGAGTGGATGATTTCTTGGGCAACAATAACGTTTTCGACTATATGTCTCCCAGGAACAAAACTCGTCTGAGCAGGGCCAATGATTTGCGGCAAAATGGCTTTGAGGCGATTAGCTACCAATTTAGTTATAGTCTTGTACACCACTGTGCAAAGACTGATAGGTCTAAATAATTTGAGAGAATCTGGATTATTGCTCTTTGGAATCAGCACAAGAAGAGTTTGGTTTAATTCCTTGGGCAATTGCTTTCTCGCGAAAACATCTTTAATAAGCTGACAAACAGAAGACCCCACCACATGCCATTGAGTCTGGAAGAAAATGGCATGAAGGCCATCTATACCCGGGGCTTTCATTGGGCTCATAGTAAAAACAGTATCTCTAATCTCTGCATCATCAACACCTCTGATCAGATTGTTAAGCACAACATTATCAATTAACGGGAAGTCAAGAGTAAAAGGGTATTGGACAGGAACACCTTCCTCCTTCGTGTACAAATTACAAAAATAAGAGACTGCATGGGCTTTAATAACAGCTTCGTCATGGATCCACTGCCCCTCATCATTTTTTATCATACCAACTTTATTTCGTCGGCGTCTCTCTATAGATTTTTGATGGAAAAAGGCTGTGTTCCTATCCCCACAGACAATCCATTCTCTCCGAGCTTTTTGGAACCATAACACTTCCTCTTGAGTTAACACTTTTTCAAGATCCCTCTTTAGCTTAGATTCGAGCTTGCTTAAACTCCTAGATTGACGCTTCTCCAGAAAGCGTTGAATGCCACCAATTCTAGCCAGCAGCTCCTTTTTTCTTTTAAAAATATTACCAAAAATATCTTTATTCCAGTTTCCCAGCTTGTTGATAAAATTAGCCACAGCATTAGTATAGTTCAAATTGCTCCTCCAGTTATTTTCCACAAAGGGTTGGAATCTCTCATCAGTCAGCCAGGGAGCCAAAAACCGAAAAGGTTTCACGCCCTTAGGAGCGGAATTGTAGTTCTTGCAACGAAACATCACTGGTCTGTGGTCGGAATTTAATTTGGGGAGATAGAAAACTTCTACCTCATCGTTCATTATCATCCACTCTTCATTACAAATCACACGATCCAGCCTTTTCGATAAGTTGCCTCTTGACCATGTGTATTGGGGTCCTTTAAAGATAGGCTCCATGAGATGATTTCGATGGAACCATCCATTAAAGAGTTCACACACACCACTTATCCTAGTAGACCCTCCTTTTTTTTCAGATACTCTTCTAATTGCATTGAAGTCCCCACCAATCATCCACGGACCATCAACAGACTTGGCAACTTTATCTAACTCCGGCCATAAAATTTTCCTTACCATGGGTATCGGACTCGCATAAACTGCCGTGACCTAGGAGCTACAACCTTTCGAATCAATTATTTTAAAGTGAATAAATTGATTATGGTTAATGATAAAATCCACCTCAAAACTGTCATCCCACAAAATCCAAATGCCACCAGAAAAACCCCTAGCTTCCACCCGATGAGACCTCTGGAAGCCACTTTTTTTAATGAAATTATCAGCCTTTACTCCACTAATGCGAGGCTCGAATAACGCCACCATATTCAGTCTATAATTACTGACAAGAGTCTTAAAAGTCCTGCAAAATCCCGGCGAGAGTGCTCCCTGGCAATTCCAAAACATTATGTTGTACATCATTAAAAATAAAAGCAAACAGGTGAGCATAAAACCCTTACATACTAGGCCCTATGGCCCCTCCTCCATGCATGCCAGGGGTTTCATTAACAAAAGTATTTTCATCATCAGTCATAATGTCTTCCTCTTCATTGCCAATTGCAAGTTGAGGGTCACCATCATAAAACTCCATCGGATTACCAGTCCTGTCTTCCCTTACATCAGGAGGATCAGCTAATTGCTTTGGGTAGAGTGGCTGCTCCAGGTTGTCAGCCACTTTACCACGTGAGTAGCCTGGTTTATTACCCACAATCTCATGACTAGCTATGGGAAAGGTCACGGCAGTATGCTTATGAGGATCCAGGGTGGTCAAGGTGAAAGAAGGCTCAACGGGCAAGCTAAGAGGATAGCCTAATGGATACGGGATAGTGACCTTATTATGGGTGGATTGATCCGTATGAACATCGGGACGTAAATTTGCATGCATGGAAGTAGATGGTTTGGGGTTCTGTTGCTTAGGTCTTGGAAGCTGTGATTTGGCCACTTGTTTAGCTTTGGAGAGATGATTGTGAGGCTTTAAGGTGCTAAGGGTTTTTAGAGGGTGGTTCCTTCGAGTGTGAAAGTGGTCATTAATGGATTTAGTGGGTTGTTGGGGGGGGGGACAATGGTGGGATCCTGAACAGCAACTTCCATCGCATTAGTTGTATCAGGCTCATCAACTAAAGCAGCAAAACGGGAAGTCGTACTATAGTTAATACGCTGATTCCTCTCTGAATCCGTGATATTCTCCTTGTCCACAACTCCTTTAGGTCTCCCTCTTCTTGCCACAATCATCCATGGACCAAACTTCTCGCCACTGTTATTAGCCATAGCTAAGACCTCATCCTTATCAGCTGTCACGTTAACTGTTGGAGAACTAGCCGAACTCTCGGCCCTAGCCCCATTCGCAACTTGTTTTTCAGGACAAGTAATGCTGGTGTGACCATATTTACCACACTGGTAACATATAATTGGCAACCCTTCGTATTCAACCTTCTGGATTTTTCCGTCTAGATTAAATTGAGACACCAACGGCTGAGAAAGAGAAACACGGACAGCAATCCTCGCAAACTTTCCCCTCTCTCTTGATTCGGTATGATAATCAATCTTAATAACTGTGCCCACAAGTTGTCCAACTTTCCTCAGAACACGCTTGTCGTATAAATGAAAAGCCATGCCAGGTAAGCGGATCCAAACAGTTGCTGAAGCAATATCAGTAACGGTGCTGTCGAAAAGTGGAGTCCAAGGCTGCACTGTTAAATAGTGCCCAAAGATTACCCATGGCCCCTCTGTTAAAGCATAGACTGCATCCTCTGGTGAGTGGAGACGAACTAGATAATAATTGTTCTCGAGGTCAATCACAGATAAATCGTGAATCATAGGCCGCATTACTTTTAGACGGTTACATAAAACTTTATATCCAATGTTTCTCCCCAATAACTTCACTACCACAGAATTCTGCCAAGGTTTAGTCAGTTTATCATGGACTCTTTTCGAGAACACAATAGTTGGCATGGTGCCATCTTCTCCAACCATCACATCACCAGGTTCAAAGTCCCATTCTTCATCCATCTCAGCATCATCAAAGTTTCTATGTCGGTTTGAGGGAACAAGCACTTCCTTGAAGGATATCGGCGTTGGATTCTCTTCAACTGTACCATGACTGCGAAAACGCGCCTTTTTAGTGGACCGATCTTCATTCAGCGGCGGTGGAGGCACTTTCAGTAGGTTAGGGTTTGCGGGAAGTTCTGAGTTCTCGGAGATCTCCGACATCCTCGAGTCCTCTCTCTCTCTACAAAAAAACATATTTTTTTAGTAGTGCAAAAATAATAATTTTTGTACTATATTTCTATTGAGTTATAAGTTCTTTATAAGAATAAATTTCTTCGGTCCCAATAATATGACTATATAT
Source organism: Citrus trifoliata (assembly GCA_018350135.1). Taxonomy (NCBI): domain Eukaryota; kingdom Viridiplantae; phylum Streptophyta; class Magnoliopsida; order Sapindales; family Rutaceae; genus Citrus; species Citrus trifoliata. The sequence continues at coordinate 4,887 of VKKW01000225.1, read as the reverse complement.
AAATTTTACAATATACTTATTATAAGAAAATGTTTATAAAATAATGAAGAAATTAGAAGAAAAATATTTTATTATTAATTTTTTAACAAGAACGACCACAGTTCTTTGGCGACACATTTTCTAGCTAGGCATGAGTAGCTAGCTAAATAGCCAGCACGACCTTCATTTATTTCAACTGCTCAAATATACCCGATGGAAAATCAATAGCATGACGTTAATCTTCAGATCGCAAGGGGTTCCGTCAGCAACAAGGCAACTTGGCGTTTCATCATCAATGAATGGGTGTAGCGATCATGACCATCGTCGTAGATAAAATGGCCTGAACGTGCGAAATAAAGAGTCCGCTGAAGCATAGGTAACAGGACAGTCGTTGGGTTGAGAAGCTCCTCATTAATATCTTTCCAACTGTTAGCAACTTCTAACAACAACTCTTTAACTGCCTCTTCCTCGGAGACGCCATGTTGATTCTTGTAGCACTCAACTGCTGAGGGATTATGTCCTCTCTTTTGCTCAAACTACATCACGGATGCATATGAATTGGTTATAAGAGAACTAAAAAAAAAAAAAAAATTCTTCAGTTAGCTAACTTTTTTTTTTCCTTGGGCATATATGTTATGTTATGTTATGTTATGTGTTGTTATGTGTTAAAGAGAGTTGAAAAGAAATGCACCCGCAAAGGCCGAATGGTTTTCAACAATCTTTATTTTATTGACAATTTCTAAGTTTGAATCTGGAGAAGCTAGGTGTTAGAAAAATTGATGTGGGCTTCACCCGCATTTCTACCTTTAAAATAGATAAAGAAATTGTATACTATGGTGACACGCCTTAAGATACGTTACAAAATTTCTCTTGGAGATTAGTGGTGAATATAGTCTTATTGAATTGAATTATAATGTAGAATGAAGAGTATTATTTACCTTATAACCTGCTATGTCATCCATGAGCCTAACAATGGTTTCTGTCGCTTTAACACTCTTAGCGTTTTTAAGAATGCATTCAAAATTGTCCTTCGTTGCAATAAAATCACCCAAATCAACGAAGGAAGCGACCCCTAGCGTACGTAAACCGATACTTCTTAATGCAACTGATTTGTATTCATCGAAGCTTGGAACATAACCTTTATATAACCACTTGGCTTGGGTAAAGTACAATATAATTAATTCTTCCATCTGAGCAACATAACCCAAGTCAATAATAATCACCTTGCAAAATCATATAACATGAAATTGATTATTAATAAAGTAATTGCTTACCATCTGTTTTGCATATGGTATGCCGTACGATCTTCCTTCCTTTGCCAATTCTTCCTCAGCTTCTCTATAAATATCTAAGAGTGCCTTGAAAATAAATTTCATGTATTCTGGCAGTGTATCTATGAGGCCAATGTCCCATCTGAAAAAATCAAATATAATCGATATATTTGCACGTTCTTAAGGAAATATATAAGCGATACAATTAATTTGTTTCTAATAAAAGTATATTATGAATTAAATATCCAATCAAAGAATTACATTATAGGGTTATTATTGTTTCACCACTTCAAGAGTTGTAAACTATCAAATGACTATAAGAAGTATTATCTCCTACCATTTTACTTACTTTTTCGTTAAAACCATTAGTTAATTAGTAAAATATCAATTTTTTCTTTTATGATAAAATACACAAATAGAGGTATAAAATAATAGACAAAAATTATTGGCATGCCCTTTAATTTTAAAATAATGGTTTTAACCATGACTTTATGAATAACCCTAAATTTATCGTAACTATAAAAATGGTGCATTAACAAAATACTCCTGGATATTTGTCATAAAAACACACACAATTTATTTATTAAAAAAAACTTAAAGCTTATTTACAGAATCAACACTTCCATATTTAATTTTTTTTCTTCTAGAATAGATTGTGATTTTTTTTGGGCAAAAAATTCTAGGGGTATTTTTGTCAATTCACTACTTTTATGGTCGCAATAAATCAAGGGTTATTCAAAAAATTATGGTTAAAACTATTATTTAACAATTCATGTTTAAAACTATTATTCATAATTTTATGTATACTATTGGATACCTCTTTTGTGCATTTTATCTTAAAGGGTAAAATTAATATTTTATTAGTCAGCTAACGATTCTAACAAAAGAGTAGTAAAATAAAAGGTTTTACAAAGTTATAGTAGTAAAATTATGGAAAATAATACTTCTTGTACTTATCTAATATTTTATAATTCTTGAAGTAATGAAACGATAATAATCTTTTATTATATAGGCATGGGGTCTTGCTAAGTTACATAATGTATAACCTGCAGCAACCCTAATAGTCACTCATGATGTCCCCATTATTTAGGTTATTGTAACCTATAGAATATCGATAATGCAACTTAACAACTGCTGTGTAGGGATGTATATGGTTTTATAACCTTGTGACTGCTTCAGTAAAAAGTGCGAGCTCTTCAAAAGTACCGTAAGCATCAAATGTGTCGTCTATTATGGATATTATGCACACCACTTTGGATGCAAAAATTCTACCAAATGCCAAATTGGGCTCATAGGACACTCCCAGCAACATCCAAATATATGTCTCTACTACTCTATCTCTTGCATAAGGCACCTTTTTAGGGAAGCCTAAATCGTTCCACCACCTGAAATTCAATTTTAAATCTAATTAGATAGATATTTTGCTACATTATAAAGTTGTCACTATAACAATCGTTACTTCTGTAATATATAAAAAATACAAACAAGAACACAATTTGGTTTCATCTTTTAAGGGGGTAGCAAGGAAATATGAAAACTCGAGGGATAAGTGAAAAAAGTTAAAATTTTTAAGTTGTAAATCTTCCATATTATATTTGGAAAATTTGTTTCATTAAAAGAGAGAGAGAAATTTATGTGATTTATTTTTATTATTTTGTATTTTCATCTAATTTATAAATTTATATCACATCACTTCTTAAAATTTTTTAATAATTGTATCATTACTCTTTCATTATACACATTATCCTCCAAACACTATAACTATTATTTTTATTATTATTATTAGCAACAAGCACATAATATACAAAAACTACAACCACTACCACTGTTGACAAATCTAGAATACAGTAAAAATTTTACTGCAAAAAAAAATCTTGGTTTGGTGTTAATAAATAAATAATAATAATAATAACTATTGATCAGATATTTGCCTTGATTATACAAGGGGCACGGTAAAATATGATTTCTCTTTCTAGGGAAAGTGACAATCTCCCATTTCAAAACAACACCAATAATAGGCTTTTCTACTTTGAAAGAATATATATGAAGCTACCTGGTCATGATACTTGCTTCCTTCTGGTGTGCTGCTTGTAATATATTAAAGTCTAACTTTGCAAACTTGAGCAAAGTTTCATCATGCAAATCATCCCTTGAATAGATATCTAAAAAATACCTTGCCTCTAACCTTGCTGCGGCTTTACGGAGAGGAATTTGCAGAGAATGACGTATTTGGTCAGCAAGATTAGAGTTTACATGAGAATGATCAGATACAGATATTACTGACTTAAGGTGAGTGGTAGTGAAAACAATGGCTTCATCTAAAATGTCTTCTCCCCGAATTGCTAGGTATGCTGCCTCGTACAAACTCAACATGCCTCGTATATCGTTGATCAATGATTTCTTGAATTTACCTTCTTCGTCTTTGAACTTCTCAAACACATCTGATGACCATATTCAAAAGAATTAAAGGCGAGCTAGTCTTGATTAGTGTGCGTGCTTGAATTTAATTTGATAATTAGCAATAATCTTGTAATTAACATAACTAATTTAATTAACAAAACGAAAAACTATGACATACCACATGAAATCTTAACTCCTTGCTGTCTAAAAAGTCGAAAACGAAGAGAAACAACGTATAGATCATCACTGTCTAGATCATGAGATACCTTTCCCAATTCATCTTCAATCTCTTTTTCAAAATGATAAGCGACACCTAATCGTTGTACTGAATCAATCATGTGTAGTTTATGGGCAAGCTTATTGGCAGTAGTGGTTATCATCCTCCTGACCTCCTGCTTCAGTGCTGCGTGCTGTTCTTGAGTTGCAATTGTCTGCAAACGCAAGAAATTACTTAATATTAATGCATTACGTGTGTCTAACAAACGATTATATATGACATATGATTGTACATCGATTTGGGCTCGCTTCTCTGATAATTAATGAGATATTTTGATATTGCAATTGTTTAATTACCTCGACATCGGCAGCGGATTTCAGGAAATGGTTTCCCCATAAAGTAGGATGAAAATCTGCAATGGGACGAACAGTTTCTTCAGTTGAACTGGAAACTGCTGCTAGAAGTGCAATAGACATATCTTTCATTCCGTTTCAGACAAACCAAATACAACTATATAGTTTGTTTTTAAGAGTAGGAGTTGCAAAAACCTCAAGACACAAATGCTCTATATATAGAGAGAAACGATGAGGCAGTGGAACACTTTCGTTGGTACTTTGTCATGTGCTCAGTAGAGATCCTACGTTGGGATCATTAAATTTAATATTAAAAAAGTCAATGGATCTGATTGGGGGATGCATTATTAAACCATATCATAAAATACTCTTGGACCGTTATCTCAACATATTATGGGTGCGTTTGAAATTAAGGTTAGACAGCTGCAGCTTAAAAATTATAGTAGTAAAGTATTTTGTAAACACTAGCTGCTGTAACTTGAAAATTATATTGATATGATTTTTCACTTGTATAATGGAGAATCTATTATATCTTTAATAATTTTATCAAAATTATTATTTAAAATTTATATTTACTACATATTATTAACTTTTGTTTCATATTTACAGCTTTTTTTCCACTGCAGCTGTAGTTTAAAAAGTACAGCACCTCAATCACAAACGCAAC